>JALPQD010001026.1:120000-206827 GCA_023101885.1 Typhlomys cinereus | reverse complement strand
TCTTCATGGTTGCTTCCAGGGCAGAATGTCCTTCACGTCTTGCCTTCCTGTATATTTTTAAGCCTCATTTAGGATGACAACAGACTTTTCAACATCAAGTAAGTTACTCAAAGACCTCCTGTGACATTATCACACTGGTGTTCTTCATTTCAATGCCCTTCTAAAGAGACCTAAAACAAGATTACTTAAAAAGGGGGGTGGGTAGTTGATGTGGTTAAAGCCTTTATTTTGAAAGCAAAAGGACCTGAGTTCCGATTCCCATATCCCACATAAAAATGTGGAGCGATGATGGTGGCTCTTGTAATTTCCAGCCCTGGAAGGCGAGCCTGGGAAACCCCAGGGCAAAACAATAAGTAAGTAGAGCAATCTAGGGTGATTCCTGATGTCGCCCTTGGGTCTCAACAGCGGCACACACGGACAACATAACTGCTCCTCTCCCTCCCCCCTCCCAACACACATGTACAAGAAAGGGGAGTAGCCCTATTGGCCAAACTTAAATTCTGACACAAGCCCAGGACAACTACAGCTAGTTCCTTATCTCGTTATCTCGTTGACCATTAGAGTCTTTCGCCCAGCAGATGTCAAGTAGGTGAGGTGAGAGCAGAGGGCTGGGGAGACGCTCCGTCAGCACAGTGCTTGCCACGCACCCACGAGGATCTGAGTTTGAATCCCTCCCTCCCCCCGAAACTCATGTTAAAAACAAAAGCTAGTGGGGTGGCACACACCTGTAACCCCATGCTGGGGAAGCAGAGACAGGTGGATCCTGGGTTTTCTCTATCTGGAAGATAGAATCGATGCTCTCCAGGAGAAGTGAAGACACGGTCTCGAAAAATAAGGTGAGAATGAAGGAGGAAGATGGCCTGACTTGCTCTCTGTTTACAACACAACACACACACACACACACACACACACACACACACACACACACTCACCACCCACACGAACAAAACAGCCAACAGATAAGCAAGGAAAACAGAGAAGCACCATCAAGGATGCAGCTACGACTCCTCACTGGTATCTGCTCTTAATCATCTGACGCACAGCAAGGAAGAAATACAGGGTTGGCTTCATGGAAGCTTCTTGGGGAGAGCTAAACTTTTGAAGAGGGCACCGGGTCTTGGAGGAGACGCCCGCCACTCCACACTGCGGAATCGTCCCTCTTTCTCCTGTGACTGGAGCCTGCTCGGGTGTCACCCTTAGACACAGGAGTCGCCGTGACAGTGGAAGGCGGCCACGGGAAGGCATGGCCCAGTTCCCGCGTCCCTGCTCCCGCTTCGGGGTTGAGTCGCCCCAGCGAGGCCCAGGGCCTGGGTTTGGGGCACAGCTGCTAAAAGCCCTCTCTTCAGCTTCGCCTAAGTGGCTCCCCTAGAGAACCTGTGATTGTGAGTGCTTCAGACAGGCCCAGCTGTGGGGGAGCTGGGGGAACACCTTGGTGCATTTCCAGAAAGAAACCAAGCTGTCCGTCTGCCCGGATCTATGCAAAGATGCCAAATGTGCCTCTTTCTTAATATTTTAATTTTTTTTGGAGGCAAAAGGAAAGCTCCCAACAATGGTAGCTTGCGTGTGTCTGATTTCAAAGGTATTTTTCTGTGCTCTTGTGGGAGCATGTCAGAAATTTTATTATTTTTTATGAAATTAAGTGCTTTATATGTCAGATAGCTTGTATTTACGTACTTTTCCATTTTCTTGCGTATGTATGCATGGGGCACATGCATGTGTGTGCATGTTTGCATATGTTTGGATGTACATGTGTGTGTGCGTGCGTGTGTGCGTGTGTGTGTGTGTGTGTGTGTGTAGTCAGAATTTCACTCTGCAGTCCAGCCTAGAACTTACAGTGTATTAAGCCTGGGCTGGCTTGACTCATGATAATCCTCCTGCCTCAGCCTTTTGAGTTCTGGAACTGTATGACCACCACCTTTAGCTTACCAGGTATGTGTGTGTGTGTGTGTGTTACGTATGCATGCATATGTGTGTGTGTATGTGCACATGCATATTGTGTATATGTATGTTTATATATGTGTATATATTTGTGCGTGTATATGTGTTGGTATGTGTGTATATATATGTATATATGATGTATATAGATGTTGTTATATGGGTGTATGTGATATTATGTGTCTTTATGTCTGTGTGTATCTATATAGTGTGTTGTACAGGTATATGTGTGTGCATTTTGTCGCTGTGATTTTTATGTGAATGTGTCTGTACGTTTTTGTGTTTGTGCATGGTAATATGGTGGTGTGTCTTTTGTCTGTGTATCTATATGTGTGTGCTTGTGTCTCTGTGTGTGTTTGCACATGTGTATTTGAAAGCCAGAAGACATTTTCAGGTGCCGTTCACTTTCTTTTTGAGATGGGGGGGTCTCTCACTAACGTGGGTCAAGTAGGTTACGCATCTAGTCACCGAGTCCCACGGATTCTCTTCTTCTCGCTGGTTCACAGGTGCTGCCACTTCTTTCTGTGGGTTCTGGGACCTAGCTCGGGCTTGCAAGGCAAGTGCTTGGCATCCAACCCAGCTCCCCGGCCCCAGACTCTTGATGCGCAAGATGCACAGGTGAACAGTACGTGCATAAGGCGTTCCCGTAAAGCATTTCACACAGTCCCTGGCAGACGTTCGATCACTGCTTCACACTTAACTTCACTGAGGAGACTCATTTCTTGAGTGATGCTAATAAGAGAAGACAACAGACAAGATACTGTCTCATCATTGAGGAGGAAAGGGGCAGTCGGACTGGGTTCCAGCCACCTGCAGCCCAGGTTAGACACCTTGGCTCTGTCCACCTGTTTCCAGATCAGGGGATGGGCAGAGCCAGTCATCAGATCCAAACAGAAAAGACACGGATCTAGAATCAACCTAAGCCCGCGCTCCATTCCTGGGACTTCAATAAAGATTCCGGATGTGCGAGAACCACCTTTCTTCAGAGGGAGCAGCTGGAGGTTCAGTTTCATAGCCTGGCGTGTCCCCTAAGTGGCTTTAAAATTTGGTCCTGGGGGGCTGTGGAGATGGGTGTGACAATGAAAGTCCTGCTGCCGAGTACGAGAAGTGGAGTTAGGGCCACTAGATCCCCAGTGAAATGCGGGTGTGTGTGACAGCCCATCTCAACCCCAGAGCCGGTCATCCGTGAACCTCCGGAGTTTTAGAGACTCAGCTCAAAACAATAAGGTAGAAGAGCGATCGAAGATGACTCCTGGAATCAGCTTCAGGCCTCCACACATATGTGTACTCATGTGTATGTGTATTTGCATATATATGTGCACCCACCCACAATAACATGCATCCATGAAAAATGAAAAAAAAAAAAAACTGTCTTTCATAAGTTGCTGACATCACACAATTATAATAGTAGTGTAGTTCATCATTATAGCATTTCTTTTGCACTTATGTCTTATAAGCCATACGTATCTGCCCTTCCTTAATTTTATTATTTTTGTGTGTATCTGTGTGTGTGTGTGTGTGTGTGTGTGTGTGTGTGTGTGTCCACTGCCTGTGGCAATCCAAGGATGACTTCAGGAGTTATCCTGCAATGCTTCTACCTCCTATTTGTTTCCTCTGGAGTTTCCCAGGCTCTGTCTCCCAGGACTGGAAGTATAGGCCACCACCATTTCCGCCAGGAATTTTTACATGGGATCCCAGATCCGAACTCAGGATTTTCTGCTTGTAAGGCAGAAGCTCAACCTCTAAGCCATCTCTCCGGTCCCTGCCCCCCCTTTTTGCGATGAGATCTCATGAAGCGGAGACTGGATTCATCTCTTTTGCAGCTCAGCCTCTCCTTAAGCTCGATTGTCCAGCCAGAGGGTGTTGGGGTCTTGGTCGTCCTGGCTCCCAAATAAGATGTCTCTGAGTGAAGTCTACCCGGCACTGTAAACCTTAGCAGCCTGTGCTAGAAGGAATATAATTCATATTGTGTTTATTTTCATTACTTATATATCTACCTGAAACATTTTGCTGGAAGCTGGATGTGCTGTAAAGGAGGAGCAAAAGAGAGGCAGTTGAATTTACAAAGCAACAATTATCCAAATCTACAAGCTGAACATTGGGCAGATACCTTGAGTTCTCTGATAAGATGTCAGAATGAGCGAGTATTTGAAAAGGAATTCATGTTTTCACAGCTGCCTTATCTTGTTACCTGTGAACTCTTAATGACAATAGTGATCCCTTTAGGGGGAGAAATCAAAGCAAGGAGGTTGTTTAAGTATACAAATAAATTATATGTGTGCATGTGCCTATCTGAATGAATACGCATATGTGCATGTATGGGTGCACACAATGTGCGTGCATGTGTATGTGTGTATATGTACACACGTGTGCATGTGTGTGGTATTTGTATGTGTGCATGCATAGGTGTATGTTATATGTGCATGCACATGCATATATACATAGGTATATGCTGTGTGTATGCATACTGTGTGAGCATAGGTATATGTTATAGTGCATGCGCATGCATATATGCATAGGTATATGCTGTGTGTGCATGCATATGTGTGTGCATAGGTATATGCTGTGTGTGCATGACGGTGTAAAGTGGACATATCCTCTCTGGATTCCAGGGTTCTTTGGTTCGCTTGCATTTGGTCTGTCTCCCACACTTCCCATTACCTCACCTGCCACACGCGCATCCACTCCGAACAAAGCCGGAGAGCGCAAACCTCCGGGACCTGCAAAGGTGAGGGCTCTCCACGGCAATTCACACCTTTCCCAAGGAATTCCTCAGCAACCTCCGTAATTGGCAAATGATGTTTTATTGAATTGGTCTCTTCAAATTGTCACTGGGACCAAGTGAGAAATTGCTCCATAGCCCGCCAGCAACCTGCTGCTCCTGATGTTTTAAAGGGGCCTCTGTAGACTCCGCTTGAAAGCTGTGGCCATTAATAGCTGTCGAAGCTCTCAGGGTGCCCTCTTCTGCTTCTTTCTTGCCTGTGTAGCACCTGCCCCCACACGCGCGCGCGCGCGCACACACGCGCACACACACACACGTGCTTATGTCTATGCATATAAACACTTAAGCAGTGCACACACACACCTGCTTATGTCTATGCATACAAACACTTAAGCAGTGCTTAAGAACTATTTGTCAAGACCAGACAGCTTATCCTGTTTTCTACCATTATCAGCTGTGTGGCGTAGCAAGGCGTTGCCTTTCTCCACGTCTCACTTTCGTCTGAAGCAAAGGATTTTTATAAGGAGCCATTCACATCGGGCCTTGGGCCCGGGGCCTGGCTCATCCTCGACATTCAGTTGATGTCAATGCCATGCTCATGAGGAGGCTCCGGCCTTCCAAGAGTCCTGAGCACAAGTCCTTTGCTGTGACACGTAAGGTACTGCAGAGACAGCCCAGATTGAGCGAGCTGGGTTTCCGCGTGTGGGTGGCAGGTGGGTGAAGTTCTGTGGCTTGCCATCTGTTCTTATGTTCAAGTCCTGAAAGCACCTCGGGGGCCAGCAGGTAATGGCCTCTGGGTGCCCTTTTGGGGGAAGCCACGTTAAATGTCACTTGCCAGGTGCTGGGACTTACTCTGAAGACAGCGGGAGGGGAAAGCAGATGTGTGAGTCAGAGCGGGGTGAAGGGTCTACCACGGGCGGCACCACTTGGGCAGACCCCTGCAGTGCTCTTTCTTATGCTCATGCTTCTATGGCTTCTCCCTTCTGGAAGGATCCCGGGAGAGCAGGTGGGCGGAGCCTTCTGACAGGATGTGGCAAACACAAGCAATGGGAAACGCCACAGCTTCTGTCCAGATAAGCCCCTCTGTGTGTTTCCTTTGGGCTTTTGCTTTTTCTCGGCTGCAGTGGGCTCTGGTTTTCCTTCAGTGTAGTCTACTTTCAGCCTTAAGCAAACCATATGCTTGCTTTGCACAAGAACTCCAGTCACACACACGGGCCTGGTGGAGATGTTAGCCTACTAGGAAGGATCTACCCACCGTTTCCCAAACTCGCCTTTTGTCAGAGGAAATGAAATCCTAGACCAGGACAAACAAACTTTCTGCCTCTCTGTTAGAAGGAGAATCATTTTGAGCCACACAAACTCTCTTATCTATAGGCTAAAATTGACCGTCAGGGACAGGCAATGAAAGCTTCCTAGATATCTTGTTTTGGGGATCAGTGGGTCACAATGTTTCTCTACTCTGAGCAGGGGGTGGGTGGAATATTCCTTGAGGAAGCTCACTTGTCTTATACCTTTTCCAAATAACAGGAACAAAAATCTCTTTCTCCCTACACCATTTAATGTAGCAAATGCTACTGGTTAAACCTACATAAGCTCTCTGTCGGCTCTCTGTAACACAAGCATACAGGTTCCCAAAGGGGCAGATTTTTGTAAGAACCCGAAAGACAGAAAGCCAGAATGCATGTTCTAGTGCATAGCACACGCTTTGTGTAAAAGGAGCAATGGAAACCTGGCGGGTGAAGAGAGATGTTTGTAGAGGTATCGGCACTTTCTTAGCATCCTGGAAGGAGGGTCCCAGCCTTTCGTGCATAGAAGCTCCTTTTCCTGTTTGTACCTGTATGTGTGTGTGCATGTGTGTGCATGCTCGTGTGTTACAAGATGGTTACGTATGTGGAGGTCAACCTCCTACTTTATTCTTTGAGACATGGTCTCTCACCAACCTAGAGATAGATTGACCGGCCAGTGAACCCCAGGGACCTGCCTGTCTCTGACTTCTGAGTGATCTCACCCAGCCCTCTTTTTCTTTTTTCTTTGTCTTTTTCTGCAAGACCTTATAATTGAACTGGGAGAAAAGGGGCAAAGAAAACGTCAGTGAACTGATGAAGAGAAAGTGAAGGATTGAACAGAGATGGTGTTTGGGGCTTGTAGCTATGAGCATCTGCCAGTCAGCCTTTCCTTCCTTCCTTCCTTCCTTCCTTCCTTCCTTCCTTCCTTCCTTCCTTCCTTCCTTCCTTCCTTGCTTCCTTCCTTCTTCCTTCTTTCCTTCCTTCCTTCCTTCTTCCTTCCTTCCTTCCTTCCTTCCTCCTTCCTTTTTTCCTTCCTTTTTTCCTTCCTTCCTTCCTTCCTTCCTTCCTTCCTTCCTTCCTTCCTTCCTTCTTTCCTTCCTTCCTTCCTTCCTCCTTCCTTCCTTCCTTCCTTCTTTGTCTTATTCACATGCGTTCATATTTCCACCTTGATACTCTGAGCTAAAACTCTGAGCAGAGTGTTGTGATACTAGCAATGAGATCAACTCTGAGTCCTGTAGGAGAAGCTTCTAGAAAGATCTCTAAATGCTGTTCTCTGAGGGGGAACAGAACTTAAGAAAGACCTGTGAACTCAGGATCTTCAGTTTCCAGGCAGGAAGCTTGCTTATGACACTCACCAGTCCTAAAAGGCAGTGAGTCTGGAAGTTACGCCTGCAGAGGAATGAACCCCACCTTCCCTTTCCCAGACCCCACTCAAGGGTCCAACTCTAAGGTCTTTCTCCCATGCATCCTGCAACCTAAAAACATGAAAGTCTCACATGCAGGAAACTGCACCCAGAAATACAACGTTATTGATCTTTGCCTTTGAAGTTCAAGTCCACCCCCCACAAGTAACTCAAAGACACATGAAAGAGGTGGCAACCCCCGTAGCCAAGGATAAAGCCATGAGCTGGTAATAGAAGTCGGTTTGGAGATTAATCATCCCTCACAGGATAACCTTTGCGCTCCCTGCCCACCTTCCTTACAGCTCATTTCAAAATAAGTTTCTTTCTTTTTCAAGAAGTTCTATGAAGGAAAAAAAAATCCTCTGGCCGACCTCCTAAGAGTTTGAAAATGTTTCCTAGGCTGGAGTTGGATGCTCCGACGCATGCGGTGGTCCTTGAATCTTCTCTTGGTGCAAGGATGAGAACATGAGACCTTTCTGGATTCCCGGCATGGCAGATGCGACTGTAAGTTTTGTATATCTTGCCTAAGGGTGTTCATATTTCACCTTTGAAATAATAAGTCTCAAAATGATGGCTCTCTTTTCAAAAATGTAAGAGTGTATTTCACAGAATTCACCGGGACAGAGCGTAGCGCGTATCAGCATCAGTCAACCTAGTATCCTAAAAGCCTGGCAGTGCCCACATGAAAACCAACAGCTCTTACCATGTCTGTGGAATGATACACCACAATCCAGATGTTGCTTCTTCAAGGAAAACGAACAGAAATAACTTTAAAACTAACGTGTGAGTTCATGGCCTTTAAAATCCATTCCTTGGGCTTCAGAGATGGCTCAGGGGTTAAAGTACTTGCCATGCCACATGATTAGTTGTGAATCCCCAGGTCACATGTAAAAGGTCGGATGGGCGTGTCGGCCTGTTTGTAATTCCAGCCTCAGAAGTCAGAGTCTAGGGACATCCAGAGCAAGCTGGCTAGCTGGCCAGACTAGTCCTATCGGTGAGTTGTGATTTAGAGACCCAGCCACACACAAGCATACACATGCATACATACACATATATACATACACATGTACATGCAAACCCACGCACACTCATGTAGACACGTGCACACACACATACAGGCACATGCACCACAAGACTAGTCCTATTAGTGAACTCCAGACTTAGAGACCCAGCAATACACATGCATACACATGTGCATGTATGCCCACCCACATTTATGCAGACATACATACAGGTACATGCATCCCCCCCATACACACATCTATGAAAATAGAAAAAGAATGAATAAATACATAGCTTACACATTTGGGGATTTGGGGGAACAGTTTATTGCTAGAAAGTTTGCCTGATAGAAAGAAGACAATATGAAGTGGGATAAGAGGGAGGATGGGATTGGGTAATAAAGAGTGAAAACCTATCAGTTCATTGTATTTATGAATGAAAATTCCAAAGAAAAGTAATTTAAAATAAAAAGAAATCTTGTCTGGCATGTGGAAGACCCTGGGTTTGACCTCCAACACTGTGAATTAATAAAATAAAATACAGTCCAAATGTTCAGTCTTTTCTAAAGCTGTACTGTTACATGACACGTAGCCATTATAAAGACTTGGACTGTCCTGAATATGAAATGAAGGAAACGCAGACGTCTCTCTTCTGTGCTGCCTCTCGGCGCTGTCTCTGCAGGTTTTTTTTTTCTCTTTTTACATGGTGGGTTCCCTTCGATCTGATGATCTTTGCCAGTGAGGCAGAAATCAGCAGCCACAGACACTCACTGACAGAGAATCGTGTGCGAACGATGCTTAGCTCACGCCCTAAGCCTGTAAGGAGATCTTTGCAGTCGGCTCAGGAGGATGTGCCTCGCATCACGAGGGAATCCGCCTCTCACTGGCACGTGCCCTTCTCGCCCTGCGTTCTCTGAGCACTTGCTCATATCCCAGAACATCGATGGGTACTGCATCACAGTCCCACGGGGCTTCCTACTCTACAGGGCAGGGTCTGCCTTTTATATCAGTGTCTTGCCACTGCTATCTCAAGCTTTTAGTTGGGTTGCCGCTGGTTTTCTTACCTGAGACGTCGTGTTTGCTACAGTTGAGGGAACGAAGGATGTCTAGAGAGCTTGCAGGACAGGAGCCCTGCGCTGGGAAGACCCAAGTCAGGGTGCGTCTACTTTGGTTTCTCTGAAAACTTCTCTCCTTAACTTGCCAGAGGCCACCTTCTCCCTGTATCCTCATGTGGCCTTCATCAGGAGAAGCACCTTTCAGTGAATCTTCTTTTTAAAAAAATCTGTTATCTATGAGAGAGAGAGAGAGAGAGAGAACATGTGCATGACTCAGCACATGTGGAGATCAGAGGACAACTTTCAGAAGTCAGTTCTCTCTTTCCGCCATGTGGGCTTCAGGCATCGAGCTCAAGGCTACTGAGTCATCCCACTGAGCCGTCTCTCCAGCTTCTTCTTCCTCTCATGAGGACACTGTGTCTACTGGGCCCGGATGCCACTCTCATGAGCTAATTACTCAGCTCCTGACAGGCACTGTCTTCAAATACACCAGCCAGTGCTTCTGCATGACCTCCAGAGACCAGTTCACTCTGTAACAGCTCGTATTCCCAGCCTGTCCCTTCTCTCTCTCCCTCTCTCTCTCTCTCTCTTCCTCCCTCTCCCTCTCCCTACACTGCTGCCCTCCCTCTGTCTCTCTCCACATTGCATGCTCTCCTCTGTCTCTCTCCCCACACTGCATGCTGTCCTCTGTCTCCCCACACTGCATGCTCTCCTCTGTCTCTCTCTCCACACTGCATGCTCTCCTCTGTCTCTCCACACTGCATGCTCTCCTCTGTCTCTCCACACTGCATGCTCTCCTCTGTCTCCCCACACTGCATGCTCTCCTCTGTCTCCCCACACTGCATGCTCTCCTCTGTCTCCCCACACTGCATGCTCTCCTCTGTCTCTCTCTCCACACTGCATGCTCTCCTCTGTCTCTCCACACTGCATGCTCTCCTCTGTCTCCCCACACTGCATGCTCTCCTCTGTCTCTCCACACTGCATGCTCTCCTCTGTCTCTCCACACTGCATGCTCTCCTCTGTCTCTCTCCCCACACTGCATGTTCTCCTCTGTCTCTCCACACTGCATGCTCTCCTCTGTCTCTCTCTCCACACTGCATGCTCTCCTCTGTCTCTCTCCCCACACTGCATGTTCTCCTCTGTCTCTCCCCACACTGTATGTTCTCCTCTCTCTCCCCACACTGCATGCTCTCCTCTGTCTCCCTACACTGCATGCTCTCCTCTGTCTCTCCCCACACTGCTCCCATGACTAAGAAGATGATGAGTTTCTTCCCTTGATTCTAAGTTACATTATATGACACCTGGCCTTTCTGGTAGAAGGAAAAATCAACCTTCAGGAAAGTGATCTGGAAGATGGAAATTGATACATTGTCTTCTGAAATGACATGGTCACTGTGGTCATAAGCACACAGCAGCTGGGGTTCCTGCATATACATATACACACACACACACACATGCACATACACACATATACACACATGGGCACACACATACACACATGTACACACACATACACACAAGCATACGTATACACAAACACATACACACATATACACATACACACATATACACATGCACACACATAAACACATGTACAAACATATACACACATACACACATAGACACACATAAATGCATGTACAAACACACATACATACACATAAACACATGTACAAACACACACACACATACACACACATACATACACACATACGCATACATGCACATACACATATACACACATACACACACATACACACATACGCATACATGCACACACATACACATGCACACACACATGCTTGCATGCATATGCATATCCACACATGCACATGCATGTATACATAAATATATATACATACATGTATGCGCACATATATTTCACACAAACATATATACCTATACACACACATACACAAGAAGGCACTACAAAGAAGAGGGTCGGCAGAAGTGGTTTCTGGGCCCCAATGGGTACCATGTTGGGGGGCGATTTGGACCGTCTAAAATGCTCAGCAGCATCTCTGACTTTGCCCCCCAATTCCACTCCTCTAGCCATGACAACCAAAACACTCTAGACATGGCAAAAATCCTCCACGCCACACAGCAGACACTGGAAAAGCCTCTAGAGACTGAACAGCACACACGGCCCATCCGGAGCCAAGAGGCCGAAACACTCCCGGGGGAACCATCTTGGTCACAAAAGCGGAAGTCAAGCCTGGGAGATGGCTCAGTCAGTAAAGCGTTTGCCACACGAGCGTGAGGACCTGGATTCACCCCCAGCATCCATGTCAAAATGACAGGTGGGGGGGGCGTGTTTGTGATCTCAGTTCTGGGAAGGCAGAGGAAGGGGGTTCCCTGGAGCACACCTTACGGAATCAGCAAGGCCTGGGTCCTAGTGCAAGAGCCTGTCTCACAAGATAATGTGAATGGCTCTTGAAGAATAAAACCTCCTACCTCTACACACACAAGAACAGGCACATGCACACCTACACACACACAACAGGAGAAATGACCATCAAAACGGGTTTAAGAGTGAGAGGTGGTCATGCTTGTGTATCTTGATATTTGTATTTAAGTGCAGCGCTCACTGACTTCAAGAATTCCCCCCCACCTCCCCAGGAAATAAAGTACTGGGGTTCTCTTACATAATTTGTGCAAATCAAATATAGCTTTCTTTCAAAAAAAAAAAAAAAGTCCTACTTACTATGAAGTGACCGAAATGAATCCAGATGAGGTTCTGAAATCCGGGTCGCCCCAGGCGAGGTTTGGGCCGAGGTCTGAGCCACTTGCCAGCTGCCCGCCTGCTTTGGCACCCTTGATTAGATGTGACAGTTTCTCACTCCAAGTATTTTGCCCGCGTTTGAAGAGATCCACACAGGGGACCTTATTAAAATCTGCAGAAACCTGCAGATACGGGGGTGAGAGGGATGTGCTGAGGTGAGTGGCAGGAGGGCGGGCGTTCGCCTCCTGGCAACCCGGTGGCTTTGTTTTGCAGTTTCCAAAGGAACTGCGAGGGGAAAGGAGATCTGGTCCCACTGAAGATGAGTTCCCGGAGCCAGGCAGGCCAAGGCAAAACACAGCTGAATTGTTTTTATGATGCACTGAAGTAAGAATGGCTTCTCCATTGAACTCCACATTTCTTTCTGTGTACATGTGTGTGATGCATGCATGTGTGTTTGCACATTTATGTGGTGCATGCAAGCCCATGTATGTGCACATGTGTTTGGAGATATCGGTTTCTTCCTCGATCACTCTCCACCTTGTTTAGCAAGACAAGTCTCTCAATGGAACCCAGAGCTTGCTGATCCTGGCCAGTCTAACTCACCACCAGCCTTGTTTGTAACTCCTGGATGCTGGGTTACAGGTGGCCACGCACGCCTGGGTTTTGGGGATCCAAACTCTGGTCCTTAACGCTTACACAGCAAGCACTTTATCCACTAGGACCCAAACCAAACCTCAGACTTCTTTGCTAATTACAGCGATATGTTGGCAGCATCCGCAACAGAGCAACATGTGTGCTCAGAAGGACGTATCCCGGTCTGTGTGATGTGCTCACAGAAGACGTGATCTCACACCACATACAAACAACAACTCGAAAATGAACCTAAACCCTAAATGTGAGACCCAGAACTATGAAACTACTATGAGAAAATGTAGGGAAGATGTTAGCAAGCATTGTGCTAGGGAATGATTTGATGATTCTGTGCGTGTGTGTGTGTGTGTGTATGTGTGTGTGTGTGTGTGTGTGTAGAGGGAACATTACATAAAAAATCCAGGTACCAAAGACAAAAAGAGGCAAACGGTACTCTGTCTAACTAAAGAGTTCTGCAGAGCTAGCAAGTTAGGCAAGTTAGACAGCATGTAGGATGGAGAAAACATGTACCTATAAGGGGTTAATATCCAAAATGTATAAGGAACTCTTGGAATCTAATAGCCGAAAAGTAAAATAAAACCAAAAACTACAAAGAACCTGAACAAAGGCCTATGAAGAGGCAGTAGGATAGAAAGGTAATTCACCAATGATCAGAGAAACGGAAATTAAAATTACAATGACACATTCCCCTCTCACCTGTTCGGATGGTTATTATCAGAAAGCTAAGAGACAGTATTGGTGAGGATGAGGAGAAAATGGGATTCCTCTCTGCTATTAGTAGGAAATGAAAATTGCTGCAGCCGTTATGGAAAACTGTGTGAAAATTCTCCAGAAAATTAAAAGTGGGATTCCCATAGAGGACTGAGTAGCGATGAATTCTCCAAAACAAGCAAAACAGGGAGAGATGGCAATGACCTCTGAGGGCGGCCAGGGGTGCAGGGCTGCTGCGAGGTGGTGGGCACAGGCAAGATCTCTCCGAGGATCGAGCTTCGAGCTGAGTCCTGAGTTGCACAAAGCCCTGGAGAAAACACGTTCTTTGCAGAGGGTTCAGGGATCACAAAGAATTTTTACGTTGCACCCAAGTGATAATTAATCTTGGTTGTCAACTTGACTACACCTGGGATTAACTAATAGACCAGCTGCCAGACCACAGGAAGAGATGATCTGGATCAATATATTTGCAACACAAAGACCAACCCTCAATCCGGATGGAACCTCCCAGTAGCAGATGGACTCACAAGGCAGAAGAGTTCACGATGTTCTTGCCCTGTGTTGGCAAAATCATCTTCCCTCCTGCCGCCAGCGGAACCCTGCTTCTTCAAACCTCCAACCTCACTGAAGTCCAAAGACTCTCCAGGCATCCTCCTGCCTCAGCCTCAGACAGGGACTGCTGGGATATTCAGCTTCTGGACAGAGTAGCTACTGCACCCAATATTGGATTTACCTGGACCTAGTCTTACAATCCAATCCAATAAATTCCCTTTTTATATATTCATACTATTGATTCTATTCCTCTAAAGAACCCTGATTATTACAATGTGTGTGTGTGTGTCTGTGTGTCTGTCTGCATGTGGGTATATGTAATGTGTGTGTGGGCCTGTGGAGGACCTAGGGTGACATCAGGAATCATCTTGGATTGTTCTTTCACTTTATTGCTTTGCTCTGGGGTTTCCCAGACTCTGCCTTCCAGGGCTGGAATTACAGGTCTCTCCCATATCTGCCTAGCATTCTTTTTATGTGGAATCCAGGAATCTGAACTTAGGTCTCTTTGCTTAACGAGGCAAAGACTTAAGCCATCTCTAGAGCCCCTAAGCCATCTCCCTAGTTCCCTGTGTCTAACTTTCAACATGAGCGAGTGGGTGACCATCACTTCATTTGCCACGATGAGAAGACTACAGGGATAACTTGCATGAGAACCACTGGATCAACAGAAAGTTAATTCCAATGCAATCAATCCCATTTGGGTTTAGGTGTGTTTGACTCCAGATCTCCAATAACACAATCAAGGAGCTGAAGCTAACAGGCAACTGGATATACAGGAAGGAAGCATGAGGCCACGGGCACATTTTTAATGTAGCAGATGTATCAGTTAGTGCTTTTCTCACCACTGTGGCAAAATGCCCGTCAAAAGCAACGTAGGCAGGGAAAGGTTTGTTCAGCCTCACGGTGTGAGGGTGTCGTCCATCGCGGCAGAGAATGCACAGTGGCAGGAGCATGAGGGAACTGCTCACGCCAGTCAGGAAGCAGAGAGAGAGAGAGAGAGAAGCATGAGGACTCAGCTCACTGTCTTCACAACAGTTCTGGCACCTCCTTCATTTAGGGCGGGTCTTTCTGCCTTGACTAATGGAATCACAGACACGCCCACAGATTGGTTTCCCGTCAAACTGACGACTATGAGAAGCGTCACAGAAGTGACTTGAAGGGGCTGCTCCGTGCTCAGTGCTTTAGACACCCTTTGTGGTGCACTCCAGATTATAGAGGCCCTCCTGCAGAGGCTGTCTCCGTCCCTGTTCATAAAATCATAGGGGAGAGTCTTTAAAAGAAAAGCTACATTCCTAAATCTCAGGAATTAGGATTTTGCTTGGAAGCGTTAGGTTGGACTAAGGAGTCTTCTAATATGGATAATTCTAATGTGGATAACCTGAAGGCCACAGTACTTAAAAGAAAATAGTCCCAGAGATTTACAGGGTCTAATTAAAAGAAATACAAACTGGAAACACCTCTTCAGATTACATAAGTTATTAACATTCATATATAGATGGGTTTAGAACGCTAGGTAAGTATTTTGTGTTTTAACTCAATTTGTTTTTATAAATTTTCATCTTTAAAATGAGAATAAAATATAAGGGTATTTTTATTTTATATCAAATAAAAATTAATAGAAAGAAGAAAGTTGTTCAAAAGTGCTGCTCCCAGGATTTTTCCAGTCATTTTATTTCCAGCTCCATGTAACTTAAGAAATTCCACTTCTATCCCGGGGCAGAGTAAACAAGGAGGAGGTGGAGGCGGTCCATGATGGTTCCCGAATTCATTCGTCCGTGGATCTACACACACACACACACACACACACACACACATACACACACACACACACAACTGAATAAACAATAAAAAAAGAAAAAAAAGAAATTCCACTTCTGTGTATTCCTTTTGAGATATTAGAAATGTTTCTTTCTGAAAATTGAAGCAACTATGAATACATTTTCTCTTCTACTCTTCTCTTTTTTTAGCAAAGGTGCCATTAAGTAAAGAGGCTGCTAGAGCTCTGTCTACTATAGTTCCCGTTCTTCCACCTCAAATCCTGGACGTTTCCATTGGCCAGAGCTGACCACACATCAGTCCTTCTTTTGTTCCCGCCCAAATTCTGTGGTGCGCCTGCGTGACAGCTATTTCCTCAGCTCCCTGTGGAAAGTTAGTTTCGTTTCTTATACTTCAATACCAGTCAAGGCTTATACTACATACTCACTATTTCATATAAATAGATCCAAAAGGTAAATTCCCAGAGGAGGGGTTACTGGGTAAAAGGATAAATGCATTTGGCATTTGGTAAAGATGGCCAAATTGCCCTTTGCCATTTGCACCCCCTGCGGCAGAGCACAAGCTTGTCTCTTCTCTGCAGCCCAGCGTTAAACTTCTGGGGGGTTGCCAACTGGATAGGTGAGAAGTGTCATTTCACTTGGCTTTGCCTCTTATTATGAGATTGAGACTCTACACACATGCACACATCCACAGAAACACAAATACATACACCACACACACAATACACACAGCACACATATATACATACACACCACACACACACACACACACACACACACACACTCTTACAAACATACATACTCATACATACAGATACACAGACACACAGGCACACATACTTGCACACACACACTCACATCTACACACATACATTCACCTACATGTATACATGTAAATATACATGTACACACAGATATTTCTATAAATTCTCTGCCCATGAACTTTTCATACCTTTCTTCTCAGTTTCTAGCAGCACATCTATGAAAGAGGCAAACAAGCTGTGTGACGGAGCACACCTACTTCCAGGTTTTCTTTCGCAGTCACTTTGCTTATTCAGAAGAAGATACGTCACACGGTATTAATTTTCTCATTGGCTCTGCATGTTATGCAATCATTAATAAGCCTTTTCAGCTCTGCATAGATCCCTCGTTCCCATCACAGTGTCCTGTGTGGGCGACATGACCTTTATTTGCGGATGAAGGAATGGAAGCCTGGGGCTTTTCCTAGGTGTCTCTTACAGCTCAGCATTCTCGAACCATGCAAGGAATAAAAGTCCAAATCCCTCCTCTCTTTGAGAACCCGAGAGGTTCACTGCAAAGCACTGACTGTACTGCATTCCGAATTTCCATGTTGAATGTGGAAGCATCCATGGGCCTTGAAGGAAAACTTCTGCAAAATAATAACCTCGGTTGCAGAAAATGAATCCATCATTATCAGGCTTGAATGAAACCCAGCCCGGGCTTTGTAAACACTGTCGTTGGCATTTAAGCAAGCACACACACACACACACACACACACACACACACACACACACACACAAAAAACCAACCTTGCCAATGTTACAAACATCAGTACTGGGAGCCAACACATTCAAACTGCCAGGCCCACCACGCACAGACGTCAGCAAATGTCCCTTTTAATTGAACGCTCAAAAGGATAGCTGCGGGCAAGCAGAGAGGCCCCGCGGTGGCCACGCCGGCTGCGCAGAGGACACCTGGAACGTACGGCAGCCCTCTGTCCCTGTCTCTCTCTCGCTCTGCCAGGCCAGCAGGGAGGAAAGGAGTGACGTATCTATTGAGGACTCGGAAAAATACTCCGTGCGAGAGCCAGTCCTCGGAAGCAGGATGACCCAGTTGCAGCCTCCCCCTCTTACTGGACTCCAGAGCCCGGGGAGGCCACAGGGAGGCCACGCTGCATCCACAAGATGCTGGGCACATAAAGAGCAGGTGAGGCGGCTTGTCAAGGTCGCCTTTTGGAAGCAGAGTCGTGGTGGGAGCCCCTCAAGATTCCACTGTGATTCGGGCGCTGTGTCGGGAGGGGCCCTGAGGCCAGTCCTAGCACAGCGCTGAGAATCCCCGCAACGCTGGACACGTGCCGAGGACAGGAAAGACGTCCGTGCCACACACGTCCCAGTTGAAAGGGTCAGTATTACTTTACAGAGCCGAGGTCTGATGGAGCCCGGCTGGGAGAGTTTACATGTCCAAGTGCCATGGTTTTAAAATGCTGGGCTCAAGGAGCTGGGGGCATGGCTCAGGAGTTACAGCCCTTGCCTTGCGAGCAAAAGGACCTGAGTTTAGATCCCCCGATCTAAGTAAAAATGCATGGTAGAAATGGCTGTGGCTTGCAATTCTGACCCTGGAAGGCAGAGCCTGGAGAACCCCAGAGCAAAGCACTAAGGAGACAGAGCAGTCCACGATGAGTCCTGATGTCACCCTCGGGTCTCCCTGGACATGCACACTTAAGTGTCTTGTACACATGCCCACACACGGAATATATACCCACCCACATGCAATACACACACACACACACACACGCTCTCTCTCCTCTCTGTCTTTCTCTCAGTCTCTGTCTCTCTCTGTCCATCTATCTCTCTCTTTCTCTCTCTCTCTCTCCTACACACACACACACACACACATACACACACACACACACACACATACACATGAGAGATGACTCTCTGGCTTATGCCCACACACAGATATACATCCACCCATATGCAATACACACACACAGATACACACACACTCCTTTCTTTCTCTTTCTCTCTCTCTCTCTCGCACACACACACACACACACACACTCCTCTCTGTCTTTCTCTCTCTCTCTCTCATACACACACACTTCTGTCTTTCTCTCTCTCTCTCTCTCTCACATACACACACACACTCCTCTGTCTCTCTCTCTCTCTCTCTCTCTCACACACACACACACTCCTCTCTGTCTTTCTCTTTCTCTCTCTCTCTCTCTCTCTCTCTCTCTCTCTCTCTCTCTCTCACACGCACACACACACGAGAGATGACACTGGTTATTTGGCTTCTAAGAGAGATACTGGTTATTATAAGTAACCCATCCACTTTTTCTCATAGGTAACTTGCGTTGATGTGATATTTGTGCCCCAAATACTCAACTTTCAGTCAAGGCATATTTGCTGCCCAGTTCCTCAGGAGGCTGAGAGGAGATTGCAAGTTTGCGGCCAGTCTAGACTACACGGCAAGTTTAAGGCTAGCCTGGGCAATTTAGCAAGATCCTGCCTCCAAAGAAAAATAGCAGAAGGCCTGGTGATGTCACTCGGGGGCACAGTGCTTGAGTCTATTACTTCGTATCAATTGCTTTCCTTCTTCCCCGGGCATGCTCCTTCAGCAGAAAACTACAGCGACCCATCAGGGGCATTTTCTCTTTGAAAATTCTTCCACCGGCCAGAAACTGCTTCGCTTCACACTTTTCCTGCTGGTGGTACCTCTGAAGGCTGCTGGAGTCGATGAGGAGAAGCATGCCAGCCTTGTGGGTCTGCTGAGAAGAGAACGAGAATTATCTTTCACAGTTCATATTGAGGGTCGAGTCCAGGAATGGGGGGCAGCAAGCTGACAGCAAGCAACATTCCTCACCCCTTTGCTGGACACAGATGGTAAAGCCCCCTGTCCATCCAGTGGACAGTGAAAACATGAAGTGATAGAAAAGGTAAAAGGAAAGCATCTTCTTTTTCTCCTGTGTCAGGCTCCATCCATTCATCCATTAAGGCCCCCCAGGGCCCCAAACTACAACACATGGACAAAAGACAGTGACTGGACTCAGTTCCTCTCCTGTGCACTTTCATGATCTCCAGCAAGTTGCTTGATCCCACACCAGGGAAGTGAGACTACTAAGCGCAGCTACTACACAACCACAGACAAATACATCAGCGTTAAAACTTCACAACACCACCCTGCTCGGGGTAGAGTTCAGGAAGGCTTTGCTATAACATTTAGGTTGTAAGCAGAGAGACTTCTGCTCCTCTCAACAGAGCAGGCAAATGCTGTGTCTACAAAACAGATTTCAGATGAACATCTCTGATCGAACCGATGTTCACAGCAGATGTTCACAGTGAATCTTCTGTACCGGGCAGAGACCCATCTAGACACAGCCAGAATGTGGTCGAGTGCTGGCGTGCATGGAGCCCGACTTTCGATTCTCAACTCTGCAGAAACAACAACTATTTAAAAGTTCCTTCAGTGGGATGGGCCTGAGTCATCTCTCAGAAGGACAAGACATATGATTTCAGGTTCCTAGATCAAACTCACTGGGTGGTGACCCGCGTTTAAAGCTGACAGAAAAGTACTTTCCTTTTGATTCAGAACATTCGGAAAATCTGCAATGAGATACTAAATCATTAGTGAGCTTGCTAGCTCTTTTCCCTAGAAGATTTTAAGTCATAGATGTACCTCAAGATTCTGCTTGGAGAATCTAGCACTGTGTCCAACTCTGTGTCCAAAATCATTTATGGAGGAAATGAAGGATTATTTGAAAAATGTCATCCAAAGGAATCCATTGATGGTAAATACACATCCTATCAAATAGATAGGATGGAAGCAAGAAAGAAAAGGAGAGAAATTATGATTTAAATTAAGCTTCTTATGCATTTTAAAGCACTTTACCAGGAAAGAGTATGTGCAGAATTTGCTAGAATCTCTAGTTCATGTCCAAAACCCACCTTAGGCTCCGCCGATTCACTTTCTTTTCTGTCTCCCTGTTTTGTTTGTTTCTCTTATTTAAAAAACAAACTTTGGGGGCTGGAGAGGTGGCTCAGGGGTTAAGCCTCTGCCTTGCAGGCGGAAGGTCCTGAGTTCGGATCCTAGACCCCACGTATAGATGCCGGTCGGAAGCGGGGACCTCCTGTGTTTCTAGTCCTGGTAGGGCGGAGCCTGTGAATCCCGGGGCAGAGTAAACAAGGAGGAAGTGGAGGCGTCCATGGCAGTTGCCGAATTCGTCCGTGGTTCTACACACACACACGCACACACACCAACACGCACAATTGAATAAATAATAAAAAAATTAAAAAACAAAATTTGTATGATAATGTGTGGTGTATGTGTGAATGAATGTTCATGTGTGTGTGTGTGTGTGTGTGTGTGTTCATGTGTGTGTGTGAACATCACCACAGCACATATGTGCAGGTCATAGACGACCTTAGACTTCATCTCCTACCTTAATGCAATATTTGCACAAAAACAAAGGAAGGCAAACAGCTATCGCAATATATTTTTAACCTTAAAGTGGAGTGGCCTAAAGATTTATTATAAAGAAGAGGCCTGTTGCCCTTTAGAAAGTTGTTTGTCAGTCTTCATCTTTGGTTAGAAGACCTCAACACCCAAACAGGATACAGCCAAGGGCAGCACAGGAACCGCAAACCTGAAAACAACGACCCACCACAATACAGAACACCAGTGACCCCCAATATTCACCCGGAATCAGATCAGCCAATTCTCTCCCCATTCTAAAGCTCAGGGAACCTTGCAGAAGAGGGGGTGGCAAGATCGTAAGAGCCTAAAGATGGGTAGGTCCATCGATGGACAAGCTACTCCACTCAAGTCTGGGCTGCAGCAGCCAGGATCACCCTGCAATGTGATTGGACCTTACTGACCTGCACAATGACTGACATGTCAACAGACCCCCGCAGATAAGTGAAGATGGGGGGTGGGGCGGCTTCAGGCAGTAGGATCCTTAGAGGCAAGGGGTTAGACAGTTCCTACATTAGTGGGTGGCCCAAAAAGGGGCCCCAAGATTTGCCACAGAGTCCTGAACTCTTACTAGTATAGACGACTCAGAGGAACTTCAGGGCCCATATAAGTTAATGGTCTAGAGGGTGGGAGGGAGCAGATGGAAAACACCAAGAAGGGAGGGTGGGAAGAAACGGGGGCGGGGGGAGATGTGGGAGAGAGCGCAGGATGGGGGATAGTAGGGGAAAGGAGAAGGAGGGGAAAGGAAAAGGGGGGGTGAGGGTACCTGCCCATTAAGCTTGTAAAGCTAGACAAAAAATAAAATGGAAAAAAAAGAAAGTTGTTTGTAACCCCAAATTCTTCGATAGAGCCTTGTGTGTGTGTGTGTGTGTGTGTGTGCACATGTTCATGTGTGTGGGTATGTTGCAGGGGTCAGGGGTCATCCTTTGGATGTCAGTCATTCTTTGCCTTTCCATCTTGTGTGGGACGTCTCTTCTCTGCTTCGTAAGCCAGCTTAGCTGGCCTGCAAGTTTGCCTCACATTTCCCCATCCATGTGCAGAGATGGCCGAGTCAGAAAGGAGCTTGCTGGGTAAGCCCGACCCCCTGAGCTCGGTTCCCAGCCCCCACGTAAAAGCCAGGTG
The DNA here is from genome assembly GCA_023101885.1 of Typhlomys cinereus. Taxonomy (NCBI): domain Eukaryota; kingdom Metazoa; phylum Chordata; class Mammalia; order Rodentia; family Platacanthomyidae; genus Typhlomys; species Typhlomys cinereus. The sequence continues at coordinate 184,678 of JALPQD010001026.1, read as the reverse complement.
CGGTGGCCTGTGCCAGTGCTGGGAAGGTAGAGACGGGGGGGGGGGGGGGGAATCCTGCAGCTCGCCCACCTGCCAATCTCGCTATTGAGCTGGTTCAGTGAGAGATCCTGTCCCCAGAAAGAAATAGGGCCAGGAGTGACAGAGGAAGACAGCTGATGTCAACCTCTGACCTCTATATGGGTATAACATGAACACATGCACACGCATACACTCGAGTACATCATATATATGCATATGCAAATGAGTCATCCCAAGGTCAGTCAACACAAGGAACCAGACAGAGAGAAGGACCAGGCGGAGCAGGTTTTTGTGTGAAAGGTCAGGGGAGGCTTCGCAGCCTATTTTGGGGAGAGGGAACGCAGCCTATTTCGGGGAGCTGAAGGCGGAGACGCAGCGAGCAGTGGAGTGGGGTGCCTGCACTGGCGGGTGCCCACTCTCCTCTGAAGGCAGCAGGAGGTCGGTGGGCCTGAAGCAGAGCCATGGGGGAGGCAGCATCGAAAGGGAACATCCGAGAGAGGGTGGGCCGGGTGTACCGAGCTCCGTGGTCCACATTTCAGATTTAAGAGTTTTTGGGACAAGGGAAGGGATCCCATGGGGGGGATAAGAGAGGGTAATGGGGTGAAAATTAACAAAACACATTTTATACATGCATGAAATTGTCAAAGAATAATAAGTAAATACAGCTTAACATTTTATTTTCATTGAGGTTGGAAATGACTATTCAATTGAAGAGCAACATGGTTTAATATGTATTTTTTATATTTATTTATTTTGCGTGTGCCTGTGTGCGTGCGTGCGTGTGTGCATGTGTGCGTGCGTGCGTGTGTGCGTGTGTGCGTGCGTGCGTGTGTGCGTGTGTGTGTGTTGGGCCTGTGGGTGCCTATGGAGGCCCAAGGGTGAGTTGCTCCACCTCCTTTTTGCTTCATTCAGGGATTTCCCAGGCTCCGCCTTCCAGACCCGGAGGAACAGGCAGCCTTCATTTCCCCCATGGATTTTTATGTGGGATCTGGGATCTCAGCTCAGGTCCTTCTGCTTGCGAGGCAGAGTCTTTACCCTGATACTTCCAGCCCTGATAACTTACTTTATTAAAGGCAGCTCTAGGAATCTGGAATTAGCTCAGTGGTAGAGCTCTTGCCCAGCTAGGACCAAGCTCCTAGTACAGTCCCCTACCCTAATAAGGTACAATGAGTAAAATAGTTCTGGGGGGTCCTCTCTCAGCAACGGCGAGCATCTATAGCCTCGAGTTCCACAGAGCACGCAGCCTTCGAACCAGCAGCGTACACTCTTCTCCCCCACACGGTCTGTGAGCTGAGTTCTGAGGCCAGCTACATCTCCATTACTGAGAGCAGATGATTCCCCCAGAGGCGCGTCATTACATGATATGAAGCATCACTGTCTGGAGTTACGCGGAGACGTCAGGAAACCTCCTCACTAAGGATCGTTCTCCCACCTGGGGTTCCGTCCCCTCTTCTCTGAGAGGTGGGAGGTCGAAGCTGAAGCGTTCAGAGGTACTTTCCAGCTCGCAGCAATGTGGTCTCCTGACAGTTGAATGTTTCCTACGCTTCAAGGCAGCACCTTCGGACAAAGGGGCGGCGGGCAGATTTGGGGCGAAGTGAAGAACACAGAGATCTAGAACTTACTATGTGTGGACCATCGTCATAAACACCATGTGCTAAACATCTTACGCATGAATTTCTTTTCCACTTATAGATGGAAAAACAGGCACAGAGAGATGAATGTATTCAAGCTGTCAGGTCTAGCAAAGGCCCCTCCTCAGTTGGCCTTGTCCTGACGCTGTGGTCCATCAGATAAATTCCCATGTGAATGAACGTCTACTCACACAAAGGAACCCGCGACCCTGAAGCTGGACATATGAAAAAGGCCTTTGTTTTCCGTCAGGATTATGCCCAACGATTTTCACTGGCTTTTTTTAAAAATATATGGTTAAATGATCACATATTTAGCTAAGTCAGTACCTTGTATAGCACACTAACTTTGTAACTGTACAAGTTAAAACTACCAAAAAAAGATGAATGAAACACAGCATTTGGAATGGATTCAAAGCAAGAGCTCTACCTCAGGGTCAATGAAGAGAATTAAGTTTCAGCCTAGGGATGCTTGCTGCCTAGAATATATCAGTTACGATGTCTTGAGACATAAAATATATCACTTTTTTGTAGGTTTAGGAAAGGTATTTTCATCACGCCTCTTTTCTGTCATCCTTTTTTCTTCCCTTCTTCTCTTCCTCCCTCTTTTCCTCCTTTCCTCCCTTCTTTCCTTCCTTCTTTTCTCTCTTCCTTCCTCTCTTCCTTCCTTCTTTCCTTCCTTTCCCTATCTTTTCTGATTCTCTCTTTGAATATATAGATTTACTTCTCTTTGGGAAGAATTTCTATTTGTGTAACATTAATGGAAAATGGAAATAAAACTTTAAGTTTTTTTAGAAAAGAAAATTCTCTGTAGCTGAAATAGCTTGTTAATTAGCCAAAAGCTAAAGTTGAACTTCTACATCTAAGAGCGATACAGTTTGCAAATGTAAAAGGTCAGCACTCATTCCTTCAGTGCATTTTTTGAGACATGTCCGTATATTTGAACTGTGAGAAGACAGAGAAGTCTATCAGTGGGTATTTGTTTCCAAAGCGACTATTGATGACTCTTTGGAACATATCTCAGTTCATTTGGTTAAACAGTGAATGGAAATCAGTACTGTGACCAGCCACTCTGAACTGGATATCATGAGGGGATTGTATAAACATCCTTTAAGGACGAAGACAAAATGCTTAGAGTCTGAATCATGCTTTAAAGTCCAAGATGTGTATGTTCTCAAAGTCATAACTTATAGTTTTTATTGTTGTCTTTAAGTTTTATCTTAGAGCACTGCTGTTGTCTAATCTTTGGGATGAATTCCAAACCAATGGAGGCAGCTCCTGGGCTCAGATGTCAGTAGAAACGCTGTCGAGGGCCGGAGAGATGGCTCAGAGGCAAAGGTGCGGTCTCACAACCAGGAGGACCTGAGTTCAGATCTCAGATCCCACCAGGCCGAAATGGCATCGGCCTGTAACTCCAGTCCAGGGAGACAGAGCCTGGGAAACTTTTTCCTCAACACAAGAGTGAGAGAGAGAGAGAAACAGTTGCTAAAGTGGCAGAAAAGAGAAAGAGAAGGTCAGGCCACATGCAGCCGGAGTGGCAGAACGTCCACAAACGTGAACTCCTTCGTCAGAAACCCACAGCTCGCCTTCTGAAGCAAAACCAACCAGCGCCCATGGGTTGGAGTAGCTAAGGCCAAGGGACGGGGGAGTCTGACACCCCTGTCCAGTCCCAAGGGGGAAAACTGCAGCCTCCTGTAATAGCATAGCAATTGATCCTACTTCATTTTGAATCGCTTTAAAAAAGGCCCTGGGACCAGTGAGTTTTACAGAAAAACTTTTCCTGTCAAGTTTGAAAAATAGAAAAAAAATTTAGTTATAATAATCCAAGTCGTAATATAAGAAGAAAGAAGGTAGAAGATGAAAGACAGGAGGAGGAAGAGGAGGAGAAGAATGAACAAGGAGGAGGAGGAGATGGAGGAGGAGTAGTCTGAGGAGGAGAGGATGAGGATAAGGAAGAGATTATTTCTTTAACCTCTCAAAGAGACCAATATTGGTGCAAAGTCTGGTAAGAGACAAGTGCATTGTTGGGTAGGCGAGAGGTTCTGAATGCACACGGCACCCAGACAGGCCTTGGATTTGAGATATTCCTACCTCAGCCTCCTGGGCAGCTGAGATTAAAAGCCCAGCTCAACTGAGCTTTTATATCTGATTTGTACGTAATGTCGGGCTGACGAAACTACCAAATCTACACAAGGACAGATACACACACACACACACACACACACACACTTTATAGTAATGTCAACCATGAATGTGATACATTCTAAGGTAGTAGTGTAAGAGATAAGAAAGCTTCAGGAATAGGTGGGAGGGGCAAGTAAAAGAGAGCTTTCTGGGACAGTCAATGTTGAGCCATTGAAACTCCAGCATCAAGATGTGATAAAAGCATGTTGTCTAGGGGAAAGTATTTAAGCATCAACAGGGGCTCAGCTCAGTCTGGCTTAAAATCGTGTTCATTCCAGTGTTCCTAATCTCAGATTGTAGCAGCCGCTGGGTTCCTGGCAGTGAGCTGGCCAGGGGTGACCCCCAAGCCTCTGAGGGGCACGGCAGGGCACACCAGTATGAGGAAAAAGGGGGGGTACCGTGAAGGTCTGGGGGCGCAACTGTTCTTGCTACGTTTTCTTTGTTTCCCCCCTTCATCATGTTGTCAGAAAGAACAAATAACGCTTCTCTCTCAGTGCCTGTGCCGAAGGAAGAGAGTTTAGTTTGAGAACAGCAGGGGTTCACGGTGGCCGGGGCAGGAGATCCTTGAGTTTGTGGCTATGCCTTCCACCCGAGTTCATCGTGCTTGAATCTTACAGTACGTAAGATTCCCATCCCTGCAACGCTGTGCTAGAAGCTGGAGATCACGGCTCGTGAAGCCCCTGCCAACATCTTCTCAGCCCCACTTCATGGCTTTATTAGTCAGCTGAGTTTTCTGTTTGTATTTCTCCCATCTAAAGTTTATCCTAGGGACTAAATCATAGGAGAAGGGCCAGCCAAGAAAAAAATAAGGAAGCACAGTGGCTCGGAGGGTGAAAAACAAACAGAAAACATGTTTAGGTAAAGATACGTTCACTGTTGGAGGTTGTATCCCACAGAGAGTTGAGTTTAAAGGGAATAGTTTTTGTATTTCACCTGTCCATCAAATTTTAGCACTTGTTGAATCACCAGATTCTATATGCCAATCGAGTTTTCATTTTCTTTAAAGCCACACTTCGAAGCGAAGTTCTAGTCAAACTGAAAAATCATAAAACACTTAAAGGGTGTGGATTTTCCCAACAGCTTCTACTGGGGGCCGTTGAAAAATCTGTTTTTTCATCGCTTCACTGTGTTTTAGTCTTGCTTTGAAGCCCACGTGATTCCAACCGGCGCCTTTCACCGCGTGGGACTCGGGGCACAGGTGGCAAAATCACCAAGATGGGCATCTCTCTTCTCAGCATCCAGTGATGGAAATGAGTTAATGACAGCTCGGTGGTGGCAGACAGTGGCGGGCAGATGTTCTCACCCACTGTCCCAAGTACATCCCAAAACCCAGACAAAGGCCTGTGCTGGCAATTACTCATGACCCTAGGCTTTCAAAAGGATTCCCAGTGGCTATCAAGCAAACACAATTCCAGAAGGGAAAAGAGGGGTTCTATTATGGAAACAAATGTTTTTGCGAGAATGTAACTTGACCAGTTTTTCCTAGGAGAAAAGAGTTTGCTGTCAAGTTTCCAAGGAGAGAATCAACCTCTTTCTTTTTCAGGCATGGGAAGGCTGAGCCTCTTATGGTTGTATGATTTTTTTTATTAATTAATTTATTTACAAACAAACTGAGCTTATGTCTGTGCCCCACCCGCTCCTCACCTACCTCCCTGGTTTCATGATCTTTATTGAAGAGATCAACTTTCTTTTTTTTATTTTTTTTATTATTTATTCATTGTGTGTGTATGTATGTCTGAGGGTGTGTATGTATGTGCGTGTGTGCGTGTGTATGTGTGTATGTGTGTGTGTAGAACCATGGACGAATTCAGGAACCACCATGGACCACCTCCTCCTTGTTTACTCTGCCCCGGGATTCACAGGCTCCGCCCTACCAGGACCAGAAACGCAGGCCGCCCCCACTTCTGCCCGGCGTCTATACGTGGGGTCTAGGATCCGAACTCAGGACCTTCCGCCTGCAAGGCAGAGGCTTAACCCCTGAGCCATCTCTCCAGCCCCCCTGAAGAGATCAACTTTCAAATCCGCCTGTGTATAACCTAGTGTTGTGTTTGGTTTTGATTGCTCATCATCATTCATTCTATTCTTTTCCAAAAGCAGTGAATTGGAGATAGACAGACACTGAGTGTCATGACCATGGAAGGACCACATAGTCTACTCTTTCTTTTTTGCAGCCAACTTGTTTTTTAAATTTATTTTTCTACTTTTAGAAACATATTGAATATTCATCCCAGCTTCCCTCCCTCCCAGCACTTCTCTTCCCTTCACCATTCTCTCCGTCCCTCCCACCCTTACACATACTTTACTTTTATAGGATGAAGTTTGTAGAGAATCTGAATGTGAGCACGGCACTCTCAGCCCAGCTCCGCTGATACAGGAAGATGCATCACTGATGGGGAGCTAGACAGATGATAGACAGATGACAGATGATCGATAATAGTTATGTATAGTGTGTGTACCTGTGTGTGTGTGTGTGTGTGTGTGTGTGTGTGTGTGTGTGTGTGTAGGCCAGGGAACAACTATTTTAGTAGTCAGCCTCTTGCTCCACCTTGTCTGAAGCGGTCTCTTTTGAAGTTTCTGCTGCTGAGCTGCGTAGTCTTGGCTGGCTGGCTGGTAAGCTTTCAGAAAATTCTCCCATCTCACTGAAAGGTGCCTTAATCTTTTATCTCTCTTTTCCCTTCCTCCCTCCCTCTCTTCTCTCTCCTCTCTCCCTCCCTCTTTCTCTCCTTCCTTCCTTCCTTCCTCTCTTTCTTTCTTTTTCTTTCTTTCTTTCTTTTTTTCTTTCTTTCTTTCTCTCTCTTTCTTTCTTTCTTCTGTGTTTCTTTATGTATGTGGATGCGGTAAGTGTCTGTGTACATCAGAGAGCACTGTGGGTGTCCACAGAGGTCCAAGGTTGACAATGGGAATCATCCTGGATTGTTCTGCCTCCTTTTTATTTAACTCCAAGGTTTCCCAGGCTCTGTCTCCCTGGACTGGAGTTACAGGCCAATGCCATTTCAGCCTGGTGGGATCTGAGATCTGAACTCAGGTCCTCCTGCTTGTGAGACCTCACCTTTGCCTCTGAGCCATCTCTCCGGCCCTCGACAGCGTTTCTACTGACATCTGAGCCCAGGAGCTGCCTCCATTGGTTTGGAATTCATCCCAAAGATTAGACAACAGCAGTGCTCTAAGATAAAACTTAAAAACAATAAAAGCTATAAGCTATAACTTTGAGAACCTACACATCTTGGACTTTAAAGCATGATTCAGACTCTAAGCATTTTGTCTTCGTCCTTAAAGGATGTTTATACAATCCCCTCATGATATCCAGTTCAGAGTGGCTGGTCACAGTACTGATTTCCATTCACTGTTTAACCAAATGAACTGAGATATGTTCCAAAGAGTCATCAATAGTTGCTTTGGAAACAAATACCCACTGATAGACTTCTCTGTCTTCTCACAGTTCAAATATACGGACATGTCTCAAAAAATGCACTGAAGGAATGAGTGTTGACCTTTTACATTTGCAAACTGTATCGCTCTTAGATGTAGAAGTTCAACTTTAGCCTTTGGCTAATTAACAAGCTATTTCAGCTACAGAGAATTTTCTTTTCTAAAAAAACTTAAAGTTTTATTTCCATTTTCCATTAATGTTACACAAATAGAAATTCTTCCCAAAGAGAAGTAAATTTATATATTCAAAGAGAGAATCAGAAAAGATAGGGAAAGGAAGGAAAGAAGGAAGGAAGAGAGGAAGGAAGAGAGAAAAGAAGGAAGGAAGGAAAGAAGGGAGGAAAGGAGGAAAAGAGGGAGGAAGAGAAGAAGGGAAGAAAAAAGGATGGCAGAAAAGAGGCATGGATGAAAATACCTTTCCTAAACCTACAAAAAAGTGATATATTTTATGTCTCAAGACATCGTAATTGATATATTTTAGGCAGCAAGCATCCCTAGGCTGAAACTTAATTCTCTTCATTGACCCTGAGGTAGAGCTCTTGCTTTGAATCCATTCCAAATACTGTGTTTCGTTCATCTTTTTTTGGTAGTTTTAACTTGTACAGTTACAAAGTTAGTGTGCTATACAATGTACTGACTTAGCTAAATATGTGATCATTTAACCATATATTAAAAAAAAAAAGCCAGTGAAAATCGTTGGACATAATCCTGACGGAAAACAAAGGCCTTTTTCATATGTCCAGTTTCAGGGTCACGGGTTCATTTGTGTGAGTAGACGTTCATTCACATGGGAATTTATCTGATGGACCACAGCGTCAGGCAGGACAAGGCCAACTGAGGAGGGGCCTTTGCTAGACCTGACAGCTTGAATACATTCATCTCTCTGTGCCTGTTTTTCCATCTATAAGTGGAAAAGAAATTCATGTGTAAGATGTTTAGCACATGGTGTTTATGACGATCGTCCACACATAGTAAGTTCTAGATCTCTGTGTTCTTCACTTCGCCCCAAACCGTGTGAGCACCCCGCCAGGCTGTCTTGGACGTCCTCCTCTCTCACAGAAAAACACAAAAGCAGGAGGGATTTGCCATGGGAAAAGGAGAGAGTGTGGGTGTGCCTAGAAGGACTAAAAATGACACAGAGGTAGTGGATTCACATGTGAAACTCAGAAAGAATAAAAATAAACTTTAAAAAAGTTAGGCACAACCAAGGTACGCGGAAGGCACTTGGAATATTATCTTAATAAGAAATAAACTTTGAAAAACAAGATGGTATAGTTACTGACCAGGATAGAATCTAGTTTGCCCTCAGAGAACCTGTCTATGTGTTACGCAACAGAGTCAGAAATGCAATGTAGGGGCTCGACTCCAGATTTAGAGTGGCCGAGGGGTTTTAGTAAATTTCTGGAAAAAAAAAAAAAAGAATCTCACACTAGCCTGTACCATAACTTCTCCTCTTCTCACTCAAAGGAGAGCTGTAACACACACACACACACACACACACACACACACACACACACACACACACACCAGAGGAGGTATTCCCTTGGTCGCATTAACTCCAGATAACAATGCATAACATTAGCGCTTCTGTAGTGTTTGATAAATGTGATCGGTTTCAACTCAGGCAACCTAATACTGGGGGATTCTCAAGTTAGAATTTCCCTCTTCCATTTCCACAGTTGTTCTAAAGATGGGCGAAATGACAAGGTGCTTCTCCAAGGAAACCCCCTGATGAGTTGTGTTTTCTCTAGAAACAGAGAAGAAGTGAAGAGATGGGAAGAGAGGAGAGAGAGAGAGCTCATTCACAGCTTCCCACTTCCGCGCGACATGGGTCTTGCTTAGCACTTGACTATGAGATGCTACGCGTCTGCTTGCTTGCTTGCTGGTCTGTCGGTTTTAACCATTGGTGGCGGAAGCACTTTCTACATCGGATGGCATGGTTATTGAGCAGAACAGAATCCCGTTTTCCTGAAGTCACCCGTGTGTGCCCAACAGTAAGGCACTGGATCTCAGTCATGCAGCGTGGCCAAGGGTTTTTAGTGGACTCCTGAGCATGGATAGTAGAACGGTGGCATTTTTGACAGAAGAGAAAAGCCAGTTGTGCTCATCGTTTTCATTTAACTGAACCAGCCTGGGACCCATCACTTTTCAAGTGAACTGGGGTGGTGGCGGTCTCAACCCCACCTGCTATAATAATTATTGATCCTGGACAAATAACACTGCATGCTACATATAGACACACACATGTCCAAAGATACAAACATAATGGACAGACACACACATACCCACAAAGAATGTGTGCTAATGACGTACTTATTTTTTTTTGGGGGGGGGTGGATTTTTTTCCTACACTATCTTTATAAAAAATGTAGGTTGATAAATATATTTATTTGTGAGATTTGATTACAACTAACAATTTTTTTAAAGATCTGTGGTTCATTTTTATTTTGTAGAAAGCTTTATTGGGTTATAATTCATGCATCATTGTCACAGAGAGGAGAAAACGAACACAGATATAAGCTTTCTTAGCTTCTATGTAGGAGTAAGATCAGGTGACATTTGTCTTTCCTGCCCAGTATGTGTCACTTAACATACGATCTCCAGTTCACCCAGCTTGTCAAAAATGACAGGATTACTGGATAGCTGATGGTATCCAGTGCATGTGTGTAAACTCTGTCCATTCATCAGCTGATGGACAGTTAGCTTGATGCCGTGAGTAGCTCCACCTGCACACGCACGTGCATGCAGCTGTGTCTCTGACACGCTGACCGCATTTGCTTTAGTACCGGGATGACAGCTGTGGATACCACATCTGGTTGGTGCAGTGCTGAGGGACCAAACCCAGAGCGCTCGGCATGCTGGGTAAGCACTCTATGCCCTGAGCAAGAGAGACGCTCAGACACTCTTAGTTCTTCTTGAACTTTCAGAGGCGTTAACTCTCACAGTTTGGCCAGTTGGCAAGGAGGAAGTATAGACCCCATAGAATCTCGTGAATTTCGTGACCTCAGCCACAAGCATTCCTGCTCAGCAGAGAATGGAGAGACTTGACAGACCAGAAAAGCGGATTGATTCTCCGAGGGTCACACTGCTCAGCCTTGTCTAAATGTCTCCATCCGTGGACGCTCTTCAGCTCGGATCCTCCATCAGCCTTTCTAAGTGGTCCCAACAGAGAATGGGCGGTCCTCGGCTAAGTACCTCAGGACCTTCATGAATCCCTTGCTCCCCCATTCTCCCCTCTTTCTCCGCTGGCACCAGGCAGTCTCCCCATCTTCGACACCACGTGCTTTTGGAAATGATTTTTGTCAGCATGGTTTTCCAGGGGAATGGGCCACCCCACGCACCTTCACGTTACCCCTTTTACTCATGGAGGGCTTGCATTTTTACCTCCTTTGTAAAAAGTAGCGTGCCACACCATCTCGGGCCAAACATGGCACCCGTAGGGGCTCACGGTCACTACGTCCTGGTTCAAGCCCGTCCTCTGCTGGCTGCAGGGAGGTGGCTCCATGGGGTTTCTGGCTTAAGTCTGTCTCCACAGAGCCATCTCTTCTGTCAAGTGTGAATATAAGATCATTTTATTGTAGTTATTACACTGTTTACTTTCTTTAGGGTACACCGCACTGCAGCCCGGCTGGTTCACTCTCTGTCCTTTTATCGATGGTACTCAAGTGGAGAGCGCCCCAATAATATATGCAAACTCACAGCTCCCAACGAGCTGCGCAGGCCTGCTAATGAGCGGATTAACGGGAGCAGGGCAATGTATTTAACCTGCAGCCGTAGCTCCGTTTCAATGAGACTTCAACAGCCTATTAAATGGAGTGGGGGCTCAATTAACCCACACAAAGGCCACTCTACCCACCGTGGCAGGGTGGGCCACATTTAGCATCTGCCTAAGCAGCTTGTTGGAAGCTGGGAAGAAAGAGAATGACATGCTCTTGCCTGGAGCTACGATGTAACTGACATGGGGATTGTAGCTCATCTGGGCCAGTCGAATAGGCGGCAGCATTATAGCCCACGAGCATCTCGCCATATGACAGATTTAAAAAAAAAAGCCTCGAATAGACTCAGTGGCCACTATGCCTTGTTCAGGGGGACTTCACTGTTGTCTCGCGTCAGCTACTAGACCATGTGGATTATGGATCAGGATGGAAGGTGTTGGGGGTGCAACAGCTTGTGGTTTGGGAGGAAGGATAACGGTGAACACAGAGATAATGCAGGGGCCCGGGAGATGTCCCAATGGGTAAAGTTCCTGTGTCACACGCATGAGGACCTGAGTTCAGATTTCTAGCACCCAAGTCAAAGCCAAGCGCGATGGCACACACTTGTAACCCTAACACATCAGAAGGACCCCCAGAGCTTGTTGGTCATCCAGTGTAGCCATAACAGCGAGTCCCAAATTCTGAGAGAGACCCCGTGTGGAAAATAAGGTGGGGAGTGTAGAGGAAGACACCTCCCCTTCTGCATGTTCAGGCACACACATGTGCATACACATCCAAGGCTCACGCGCCACACATGTGCACACAAAGTACCCCGAGAGATGAGATGGTCAGTGTAGCAGCCCCCCTGCATGGTTGCTGATAAATGACCATCAGTCTGGTTACAGTTCTCAGTCCAGCTTGATGGGAGAGCACGCACCAACACCAGGGCCCAGGGAACTGGCCGCACCATCACCATATAACAGCTGAGAGATGGACGATCCTTACTTGCCAGACCAGCATGTCTGGCCAAGTGTACCCAAGGATGCTGATTCTCTCAACCAGCTCTCTGTGATTTATCCAGGGCCTAATCCCACCCACCATGGGCTGGGTCTTCCCCATCGGCTAGACAATCTCCTTCAGGTTTGCTCTGGGCTTAACTCAACCATCAACTCTCTACAACTGTGCCCAGAGCTCAAACCCTCAACAGTCAAGCTGACACCTGTGCTTAACTATGACACTCAGATAGCGTTTCCTCCTATTGTTAGAAGCAGAACTGAGCCCTCATCTCCTGTGATCAGCCTTTGCCCATGGTCATCTGGTTCCTTCTGGAAACCAACAGGCGAGAAATGGCAAAGCCATGGCTAGAACCCGTTAACCCTGGGAGTGCTGGGTCACGTGGGCTGGTGGCGTCAGCGCCCCGTCAGGAAATCCAGGGTCTGTAGGCGAGGCTAGCATTCAAGGCAGAGGGGACAGAGTGGGTAGACGGCTGTTGATGGGATCAGGGGGCGTGGGTGTGTCTGCTGACCGCACCTCCATCTTCTCCATCTTCCCACATCTTCCACATGCGAGTTCTCCAAGGGCTGAAGCCAGGGACGAGCTCAGGAAAATTAAAAGGATAATGTGGTTGATATTTTCTGCTTTCAGTTTCCCAGCGAAAAGTTGTTTTAAACAATTTAACTTAAAACTCAACCATGTGTTTTTCCAGATTGACCGTATAACTTGGTTTTATGGGGCCGTATCTGTGCACCTCTATGCCATATCTAAATATTAATGACCCCTTTACTCCGATTCGCTTTTTCTCCATTGCTCTCCTCTTCCAGCTCGCTGTGACACATCAACTTTATTCCTAGGAATAAAGCACGTTAACATGAACCAGGACGAGGTTTCACATCCAGCATCTAAAACAGTTCTTAGCCTTTTTAGCCATTCTATAAATACTTGGAGGATGAATTAGCTATAAAGAAGAACCAAAGGTAAGGTACTGGTGATAGAGTCAAAACAAGAAACTCATCAGATAAGAGTCTTAGGTGAGCATAATCACTTCTGTCCCCAGAAAATTAAGAAAATGTCCTAAGTTCTCCATTGGCAGGACATATGATGCCACCAGAGTGGTCCCAGGAGGATTGGGCACCATTTTCTTATACCTTCAGAGATGTAGGAGTGGGAGGAGGGAAATCCCAAGACTGGATTGGACCACAGGGTCCTGTGATGTGAACTGCATGCTTAAGTAGGCCTGATTCCACTAGACCTTGCCCAAGTTTGTGTTTCATTCAGCAAAAATTAGACACACAAATTGAGCGAGACGCAGCATCCCAGATGTATTTACTGCGATCGATGGGCTACTGAAGACATACACGGTGTTCTGTGCAGTTTTATACAGTGTATTGCACTGTAGAGTATAAGAAAGAATATTGAGATTGTCACACAATGCTATCAATAATTCAACTCATCTCAACATCATACTGCTAAACCTTTGTTGCCTGCGTGTTTCTGGGTTTAAGGCCACCTCTTGATCATAATCAATGAGCTCTTGATCAAGCAATCTTGCAAGAACACTAGCATCACTCTTTCATCTGTGTAGCCAGGAACAAGTTCTAGAAATGTTCTCTTTGAGTTGCTTGAGCACGAATGGGTTCTTGGAGTCACTGCCCGTCTTGGACAAACTTTGGGATTCTTCGTGGATTCAGCGTGAGAACATGGATCCAATGTGAGAAAGAGCATTTTCCTGGGCGAGCCCTAGAGATTCAGGGGCCATCTTCGTTTGTCAAAGTACAAGCCTTGCCCAGCAGACATCCCGAGGCACCGCAGCTTCTGGGCCAAATGGCTTTGGAAGAGACACACTCTCGGGTGGTGATACCAGGGACACTTGGCATCCGGACTCCTCTACCTGGTCTCGCCTCCTCTTGCTATTGACCAATCAAAAAGAGCTGTGAGGGGCTGGATTCTTGTTCTGCTATCTGGACACCAAAATACCAGATGGGCCTGCATCCTTCAATCTCAGAGAAGTTTCCCTGGATCTTGTGGCTGATGGAGAAGCCTGTTTTGTACTGTGTGTGTGTGTGTGTGTGTGTGTGTGTGTGTGTGTGTGTGTGTAAGATTTTTGATGTCTAGGGGACCAAGCTAAGCCAGCAACCCCCCACTGGCACGACTTTCCAGAACTGACATTCCCCTAGTTTGTCTTAGGCCATAATTGAAAAGATACCTTACAGTTAATTGTTATATCTACTGTGTCTGCCAAACAATGGATTCTCTTGGGGACTGGACTTTTGTGTGGAATCTTCCAGGGCTCTGTAAAGGAGTGTTGTTATCATAACTCCTGTTTAGTCACTAGTCACAAGACACGTGACAATCTTCTGGTCAATAGTCAGTCTTGAGTTCTATGGATCACTTTTTGCCAACTGGTTTTCCTGTGTGTGAGCACAACCTCCCGTAATTCCACTGCTGCTACCCACTTTGCGGAAAGGGGCCTCTGCAAGGACCGCTCATTGCTTATTTAAAAAAAAAAGGGGGGGGGGGACTGGAGAGATGTCGCAGGGGTTAAGACTCTGCCTCGAAAGCAGGAGGTCCTGAGTTCAGATCCCAGGTCCCACATAAAAACACCAGGCAGAAATGCAGTGGTCTCTACTTCTAGTCCTGGTGGGCGGAGCCTGGGAAATGCCAGAGCAAAGCAAGAAGGAGGTAGAGCAATCCAGGATGACTGCATCCTTGGTCCTCCACGGGAACACACAGCACCCGCTCACCCACACACACACACCCGCACACACGCGTGCGCGCGCACACTGAATGGATGAAGCTTTTTTTGAAAGGGGCGGGCCTGGCACACATGCATCTCTGGGCTCAGCCTCCAGTACACATGAGGTAGGCGTGCGGCACACATAGCGATCCTGGCACAAGAGCGGACAGCGGGAGGAACGGAAGGTCAAGGCCCTGAACCTGCACGGCGGGTTCGAGACCAGCCGGGACGCACAAAAGCTGTCACACACACACACAAAATCCTCCAATGACTTTTGGCATATTTTCCAATTATGTAAACGGCAAGATGTTTCATAAAACACCGTAGGGGGAAAATAAGCAAAATGGGGTGACGCAGACCAGAAACCCCAGTATCTGGAACACCAAGGACATACCAAAAGTTCGAGGCCAATTCTGGACTGTGCCGTGGGACTGTGTCTCAAAGAGAGAGAGAGACAGACAGACACGCCAAGACAGAGAGACAGAAAAGAAAAGGAAGACGGAAGCAATTTAGAGTAGAGGTGGTTCAAAAGCACGTGAAGAGATTCAACTTGTCCCTCAGAAATGACACAAAAAGTCACTTAGATGTTCAGTGAGTTATTTGAAAAATCACGGGATCTGTTTTGGTTATTGGCTTGTGCAGATCCTGGATTTGAAGTCAAAGGACGAGGTAAGAATGTGGAGAGTTCATGGGGTATTTATCAACTTTGTATAAGTAGAAGAAATGAATGAATGAAGAAAGAAAGAAAGAAAGAAAGAAAGAAAGAAAGAAAGAAAGAAAGAAAGAAAGAAAGAAAGAAAAAAAGAAAGAAAGAAAGAAAGAAGGAAGGAAGGAAGGAAGGAAGGAAGGAAGGAAGGAAGGAAGGAAGGAAGGAAGGAAGGAAGGAAAGAAAGAAAGAGAAAAGAAAAGAAAGAGAAAAAAGAAAAGAAAAGAAAAGAAAAAAGAAAATGTGGAGCGTTGTTGCTTAGCGGGAACTTGGATGCGGGGAACATCTTTAGGAGCGTGGTGAAGCCAAGAGATAGATTCTTGAGGATTGTTTCCTACAATAATCTCACGTGCCAGGCACCCTCCAGGACTCCAAAGCTATGAGAAAGGAGCAAAGTCCAATCACTGTCATCCCCAAAGTTTGTAGGCAGACAGGAGAGATGCCCAGACAGTTTCAAGGGAATCCAATACATGCAAGGCATAGAGATAAGATCAACTACGCTCTGGGATGTGTGAGCCTAGGGCTCTCACGACTGAATAGGATCCTGATTCTCAGATGCGTCCTGTGACTTAGCGGCCTTTTGCTTTCTGTGATGTGTTTGTCCCATGGCGTGGTCACGGGCCCTTCTGAGAGAAGAGAGATTTCCACCCTGTGGAGTCTCAGTCCGTCTGCAAAACGGACATCAATCTATGCCGTCAGTTCAGTGTGAGGGTCCAAGCTGCCTGTCTATCAGGGACACTTCATCTGTCGCCGTTCTCGTGAGATTCTGAGGTGTATCATGCTGTCCTTCTCTGTCAGGGTAGGTTGTGACCAGCACGGGACTCACTGGGATTTGCCAACTAGCTGTCATTCATTCATTCTTTCTCCTCCCCCTCTTGGTCTTGCTCCTCTTCCTCTTTTTCCTTCTTCTCTTCCTCCTCCTTTTCTCCTTCCCCCTCTTTCCCCTTCTTCGCCTCTTCCTCCTTCTCCTCTTCCTCCTCTTCTTCCTTCTGATCTCATCCTCCAGCACCTTTCCAATTCACCAAGGACCAGCCATTTTCCCACTCACGCATTGTCTTCCATACAAAAACCTTCTCCTTTCAGGAAAGAAAAAGATCCACGGGGTCGGAGTTTCACAACCTATTACTGAAATACAAATACGTGATCTAAACAACTCAGGGCAGAATTCCAAAGTCCAGCGCATCCCATCGTAGCAGGAGGCTCACACCAACATCAGGTCACGTGGCATCTGCAGCAAGCTCAGAAGGTCCCTGTCATGCGCCTGCCTGCGAATGCCCAGCCATCTCTCTCCATCTTGCCCACCTGCCCTGGTGTCATGGTGTGAAATGTGTCCCCCACCGTCTCAAGTGCTTGGGAAGGTCATGGCACCTTTGAGAGGCGGTCAGAGCGGGTGGGCCTGGAGGTGGGTGAGTCCCACCCTACCTCCTGGAGAAGCCTGCTCTAGCAGTGGGCAGTCTTGCTGCTCTCAGCCTCCAAGATGTCTGCAGTGACTTAGCCCTCTCCAGCTTCTGCCTCGAGCCGCGCCTTTTCCATCATGAAGGACTGTGTCTCCCCTCCGGAACTGTAAGCTGAATAAATCTCCCTTTCTCCCTTAAGTTGCTTGACTTTGGGTGTCAACTCATAGCAACAGCTGAGAGTAACTAGTACCCGTGGAAAGGCTCCGCCCACTGTGGGTTGGGCTTCCCACATCAATTCTGCAGTCAAGACAGTTGGAGGCTTGCATAGAGACTTGCTTTAGCTAGATAATCCCTCACAGGTGTGCCTACAGGCTAACCCCCTACACTTCACGTTGACAGCTATGACTAAGGAAATCAAGGATGTTGGGAATCTTCAGGGCAAAGCAGCTGAGCTTAAGATTGAAGAGGAACTTCGGGAGGCTCAGACATTTAAGGGAACCACTGATAAACTTCGTAGCACTCTATGTGCTTAAGGGAACTAACTGACTTAGTTCGGGGACAGAGTGCAAACATTCTCCCGTATTTATACCAGCATGCTTGAAACGGAAAGTACTGAATCCACATGTGCACGCAGCGTAAAGACACAAGAGAAGGGGTCACGGCGAGAGATCGCAGCATGAAACAAGGAGGGCCGTCTTTGCTTCCTTCTTAAGTAACGAAAGAACCTTCCAGAGTCATTCCCAGTTTGTCGATATAAAAGGTTTGGAGTCCAAAATGTCACTGAACACTTTTTTTCTCTACTACCCCATTTTAATAAGCAGGCGAAAGAGAAATAAAATCTTTTAAAGATTAAAATCTTTCAAAATAGTATTTCTAGGAAGTACAGTTTTCCAAGTTTCTTAAGCAGCCATTTGTCCCTCTCGTATGTGATTTCCTTCTTTGACAGTTTCATACATGTCTACAATGAAACATTTTAAGTCATTTTCCACCCCAGATTATCCAATCCACCCATCCTTCCCTATTGAAAAACCTTCTCCCCACCTCTCCTACATTCGTGTCTGTCTACATGTCTACATGTACGGCACACTGAGTTTCGCCGGGTCGCGCACATTAGCCTACGCACGGGGATTTGCTACAGCGCTGTTAACACATCCACAGGTTCACCGCTGAAGAAGTGGCTCCTCCTCCCACAGCCAGCTTTAACCCCCAATAGTCCCGAGGGAGGGATGGGGCCCCTGGGGTCTCCCCCTTCCATGCTGAATGTTGACAGGCCAAGTCTTGTGCAGGTCTCAAGGAAGCTCACGTCATGCATGCGCCCTCCCATCACGTCCAGAAGACACTATCTGGCCGCACCCGTCCCCTGCCCTCTGCCTCTTACATTCTTACCACGCCCTTTTCCAGGATATTACCTGAGCCTTGGGGGGGGGGGACTGAGCACATTTTTAAATCTGATTTTACTTCTCCAGATCAAAATAACTAGTCTAAATAAATCCTGTGGTTTTGGGGGATTGAGGGAGGTGAGAAATGAGATTCCATGTCCGACTGTGCAGAAGGAAGCTACCCAGAGAAGATTCCCATGCCTTCCAGTTAGACAGAACACTGCCTATGGACTGAAAAGGGTAGTTACAGGTGCTAGAGAGATGGCTCAGGGGGTAAGAATACTTGCTTTGAAAGCAAGAGGTCCTGAGTTCAAATCCCTAGCACCCACTTAAAAACCATGTGTGTGTGCCTATAACACAAAATCGGGGAAAAGAGACAGACAGCTCTCAGGAGCTCACTAACCAGCCAGCCCACCAAAATGGAGAGATTAAGTTTCAGTGTCTCAGTAAACAAGGTGGAGAATGATGGAGGAAGACAACCAACATCCTCCTCGACTAGGCAAGTGCACACAAGGGTGTGTGCACCTGCACACTCATGCATGAATACACACACCATATACATGTACACACACTATACACACACACACCATGTACACTACACACATACACACACAATGCACACATACAATATACACTACACACAATACTCACACAATATATGCTACACACATACACAAACTATATATACTCACACATACCATATACACTACACACATACACACTATACACACACAACACACACACAAAATACACACACAAAATATACACTCACACACCGTATATACTACACACATATACACTATACACATATACACACACCATACATACTACACACACATACACACAGAATATATACTCACACCATATACACTACACACATATACACACACCATATACACTACACACATACACACAGTGTACACACACTATATACACTCGCACATCATATACACTACACACACATACACACCATATACACACAATATACACACCATATACATTATATATACACAATACATATATACATTCACACACTATATATACTATACACATACACACACACATACACACATAATATACATATACCATAATGTACACTACACATATATACACACATACACACACCATGTACCCACACGTATATACACACATACCATATACATTACGCACATACCATATACACACACCATATGCACCACACAGACATATGCACACCCTACATACTACACACACACACAAAATTAAAAAGGATTAATTTTTATAGTTATGTACCTAACTTGGTGGAGAAAGAGGATTGGTTTTACATCTTTCTCCGAATGGAGGAGAAACGCGTTTAGCCGGCCTGAGGTCGGGGATGTCCGTGGAAACACCGTGCCCGCGCGTGCTCTGATAGCTCATTGCTGTTGACCGTCTGCTGAGAGATTTTTAAACGTGTTTAAGAAGGCCTGAGATGGTCTTTGTTGCGCGGCGGCTTTGTGTGGAGGTATATTATTATTCCAAATGGTCGGAAGCCAGTGTCGCAGGAGGTAAGGTTTTGAATTCCTGATGGTGTGTGAATTTTTATCCCCAAGGTTTCTGTCGGGGACGAATTGATTTCGCTGGCCAGAATGGACGGCGGCTGGATTCCTGTGTGGGGTTAAAGGCTGCTGCCACAAGGGGGTTGGCTAGGGAGTCTGCCCTCAGGGCTACATGTGCATGCGGACAAAGCCGTCCCTCCCCGCTTGGCAGTGGCCAGTGGCTAATGCAAGCTGTTGGGGGAACAAAGCAGAGATCAATCGCGCTTTCTCCTGAAAGTGAGTGGGAGCCAAAGCGAAAGGCCCCTCGGCTCCCGGGTCTCTATCATCTCTGCAAGCAGCAGCTATTTCTAAGCACATTCCGGCTCCATTTTTTCCTAACGGCCTCCCCTTTCTAACGCTGCCCCTCTTTCTCAGTGGTCTCTGGACAGTGGCTTTGCTATACCGTCCTCAAGACAGACTACTGCTGACTGGAATGCTGGACCAACAAGTATTGCTAGTTACCAATTCTGGAAGGCCAAGGTATCAGGGGTAGATATCTCCCGAGGGTCTCTCTTCCTGGCTTCACCATGCCCATTTTCTTCCTGTACCTCACGTGCTTCTTATGTGTGTGGATGCTCTAGTCCCTTCTCCTAAGATGTGACAGATGAAGGTCTCACACACACAATGTCACCGGACCTCAGCCACCTCTTTAAGACCCAGATATCGGGGCTGGAGAGATGGCTCAGGGGTTAAGCCTCTTTCTTGCAGGCGGAAAGTCCTGAGTTCAGATCCTGGATCCCACGTATAGACCCAGAGTGGAAGCGGGGGCGGCCTGCGTTTCTGGTCCTGGTAGGGCGGAGCCTGTGAATCCTGGGGCAGAGTAAACAAGGAGGAGGTGGAGGCGTCCATGGTGGTTCCCGAATTCGCTCATGGTTCGACACACACACACACACACACACACACACACATGCACAATTGAATAAATAAAAAAATTTTTTTAAAAACCCAGATATTGTCATAACGATCTCCAAGAACAGTTCCATTCTGAAGTACTAGGGGTCAGGAATTTGGGAGCAAGGAATGAGAAGTGTTCACCGATTATAGACACTGTAAGGCTGGTTGGTGGTGATACTTCGGGTCCCAAGTACACATTAACCAGATTCTTCCTTGCCTTGGAGAACATTCCAGATG
The DNA here is from genome assembly GCA_023101885.1 of Typhlomys cinereus. Lineage (NCBI taxonomy): Eukaryota > Metazoa > Chordata > Mammalia > Rodentia > Platacanthomyidae > Typhlomys > Typhlomys cinereus. Next base: position 163,822 of record JALPQD010001026.1, on the reverse strand, counting down.
AAAATTAAGTATTGGATTGAGACAGACTAGACTGTACATTCCTGGCAGATACAGAAATACCTAGGAGAGTCTACTCACCTAGGAGAACCCCAGCTGTCTCTAAAATAGTGTGTACTCCAATAGCTGAAGATCTGACCTGTTCCTTAGGGGGAAAAGATCACTGTGTATTTTGGTCTGTTTAGGGTTAGTGTATTTTGTTTCAATTAGGTGTTGTCATTGTGGAGTTGTCCATTCATATAATCATTTGAAGTCTATCCATCCAATCATCCATCCATTCATCCATTTTTCCAAGCTTCTAACATCTATCCATTTATCCATCCATCCATCCAGTCTGTCCGTTTATTCCTACATACATACAGACAGACATATAATCCTGTATCCAACCATTTTATCTCTCTAATACTCTGCCCATCTAGTGGTCTGTCCATCTTCCATGTCTCCATTCATCTATCCATCCTTTGCCCAGTTTCTGAACTATCAGAGACTTTTAATAAATCTTTGATGGATGAATAAATTAATTCAGTCAACCTTGATTGTGCATCATCTAGTCTGTATATTAGACCATTTGGAAGTATTGGTTTACTATAGGCACACTATGGATTTTTAGGAAGAGTTTGTGTTGATTGTAAAGGTCATATCAAGAGAAATGTGAATATAATTTTTGTAACAAATAGACTTCTCAAAACAAAGATTTTCCGACACTGTCCAGCTTTTAGATACACAGGAAGATCAGTTAAGAAAAACTAAACATTGCATTGTAAAGTTAACTGCTAGAGAAGTATAAGTCGAGCATGGTGGTATACTCTTGTATCAACACTGTGCAGGTAGAAGCAGAAAGAACAGAAATTCAAGGTTTTTTTCATCTGCATAGTGAGGCCAGTTTGTATTACAAGAGATATTTTCTAGGAAAAAGAAGAAAGGAAGAAGGAAGAGGAAGGAAGGAAGGAAGGAAAGAAGGAGGAAGGGAGGGAGGGAAAGAGGGAGGGAGAGAGGGGGAGGGAGGGAAGGAGGGAGGGAAGGAGAAAGAGAGAGAAAGAGAAAGAAAGAAAGAAAGAAAGAAAGAAAGAAAGAAAGAAAGAGAAAAAGAAAGAAAGAAAGAAAGAGAGAAAGAGAAAGAGAAAGAAAGGGAAAGAGAGAAGGAAGGAAGAAAGAAAGGAAGGGAGGGAGGGAGGGAGGGAGGGAGGGAGGGAGGGAGGGAGGGAGGGAGGGAAGGAGGGAGGGAGGGAGGGAGAAGAGAAAGAAAGAAGACAAGAAGGAAAAAGGGAGGGATGAGAGGCGAGGGAAAGGGAGGGGAGGAGGAGGCTCATGGACAGTAGAACGTCAGCTGATGTTCCCTTAAATTCCAACATGGTAACTTTAGTTGTCAGTTTCCCTAGTAGAAGAACATCCTGAGATTCACTTGACACCTCCAAGGACTCTCTGAAACCCACCTGGTGTGCCTCAAGGGACCGAGACCCCCAAGGCCAAGCAGCGCTCTCAGGAAGTGGCATCGCGTTAGCTGGGGGTGGGGGTGGGGGCAGGGAACCTCCCGAGGATCATTCTGGTTTTGTTTCCGTGGATCTGCTGCCTGTGCCTGGTCTGCACGAGGGAGCTTAACCCGGGCCGGAAGGACCGCGTCCACCAATAGTTCCCGCTGTTTCATGTTTCACTGATCATTGTCTCCCTCTGCTTTTCACAGGTCGCCGTCCAAGCTAAAGGAAGAGCGGGCTGGAGTGAATTGACTTCCAGTATCCTCGGGATCCGCCCACATCTGCGTGGGCTGAGGATTGTCTTGAAGTTTGTTTCCTAACAAAATCACAGATATTTTCTTCTTTGATATCATATATATATACATATATTTATGTATTTATTTTAATCTAATATATCTCTATTCTAATACCTGATATAATCTCTGCATTTTAATAGCTAGTATATCTCTGTATTTTATATATAATAAATTTCTGTATTTAATATCTAATAAATCTGTTTTATATTGAGTATAATATCTTTTTGAATTTTATTTATTTGTTCAGTGTGTGTGTGTGTGTGTGTGCGTGTGTGTCAGAGGGCACTGTGTGTCCCTATGAAGAACCAAGGGTGACTTCAGGAATCATCCTGGATTGCTTCTGTGTCCTTTAATGCTTCTGTCTGGAATTTCCCAGGCTCTGCCCTCCAGGGCCTGAAATGCGGGCCGCTGCGGTTTCTGCCTGGCATTTTTCCGTGGAACCTGGGATCTGAACTCAGGACTTTCTGCTTGTGAGACAGAGTGTTAACCCTTGAGCCATCTTTCTAGCCCTAATATCTCTATTTTTATATCTAACATACCTGTGTGGTTTGTAGCTTATATAATCTCTATACCTTAATAGCTACTATATCTCTGCATTTTAGTATCAAATATATCTCTGTATTTTATATCTAATATAATCTCTATATTTTATGTTTTATATTCATTTTATCTCTTTTATATCTAATGTCTGCATTTAAACATCTAATATATCTTGCATTTTATATCTAATATATCTTTGTATTTTATATTCAATTTATCTCTATTCTAATATATCTGTCTTATAATATCTAATATATCTCTGTATTTTATAACAACTATACTCTGTATTTTAATAGCTAATATAGCTCTATATTTCAGAATCTAAGTATCTCTGTATTTGATGCCAAATATATCTATTTTATACCTAATTTCTATATTTTAGTATCTCTGTATTTTATACCTATTTCTGTATTTTATATATACTATACCTATCTTATATTTCTGTCTATATTTTAATATTTAATATCTCTACATTGTAGTTTCGGATACACTTCTGTTTTTTATATCTAATATATCTCTGTGATTGCTTTAATGTAGAAAAGCAATGCTTTCACTTCAGGAAAATAACCCCGCATAGCATCATGTCTCCTTCCTCTCCCTCTGAAGCGCACGTTCCACACCTGTAGCGACCCCCATGGAGACGAGTATTAGAGCCATCTTCCTTAACAGGAGAACATGGAGGATGGAAGCAGTAATCGCAGACATTGAGGCCTCCTCATCAGCATCCCCTCGGGCCAGGAGCGACAGAAAACATTGAACTCCCAGTGGGGTCTCTGCATCTTCTGACCTCATGACCGCATTTGCCCGCCTGCACATGCATCCATCAACCATTAGTTTCTTTGCCATGTCAGTGCTTGGCACCTCTCAGGTCCTGGGTATGGTTATGGGCAGTATAGAAATTTCTTCTGGCTCCTGAAAGAAGTGAGAAGTAGGTAGAGAGGAAGGAACCAGAGAAATGAGAAAAATAGAAATGTATGCATTTTCTACATATATTTCATATTCTCTTGCTATTCGTCTCAAAGTCACTAACCTTTCCCTTACTGAGACAGCAGACAGGAAAATAAGATCACAGCCTTGTGTTTTTAAGATTCATGCCTTCTTGGGTGAAATCATCTTTCCCAGAGTCCAGGCTGCACGTGAATTGAAATAACCTGGCGGCGTGCGGCAGCTCTGTCTAAACCAAGCCGTTTGCTTTTGGCAAGTCTCACTAACAGCTGAGGAGCCGTTGTTGGGCTCCTTGTTAGCCCCAGCAATTAAATAACAATCATTTGAAAATGGTGTATGGACCAGTTGGAAGCGGGGCCATGCTACACGTTGGATATAAAGTTGCCTGGACTTGCTGTGCCTGGTGTTGATAAGGTAGCAGATGGCCAAATAGACTCCATCATTGAGCAGCTAAATTGGTAAGGTCTTAGTTTAATAATCTTGTGTTCTAATGATTTCGGCGCGGGATGAAAGGCAAGGCAATTACTTGTGCTTGCTAATGCCCAGTTGGCCTGGTCGGAAGGGACATTCACTCCTACATGGTGTGATGTAATTAACTCCTGTTCGCCAGAAACATAGCTGGAAAGGCTACCTTAATAACACAGCTCACCTTGATGCTAAAACCTCAAAGCACTTTCCAAGTTGAAAATGGGCCTGAATTATTTAGAACACTAGTAGGGAGGAAAATTCTCGAAGCATCTCTTGATGCAGTGTGTTCTGTGTTTCAAAAACATGCTGCTGAGAGTCGTCTTGTGGGATGCCAACCTATGTTGCTGGAAAATAAAAAGTACTGAAGAGCTATGAGTTGTTTACACTCCAAGAAGTCAGATGAGCTGTGTCGACCCCAGAAAATATCTGCAGGCCAAGGACAACCCAAACACACCAAATCCTAGGTGTGAGATCCCACCATCATGTGTTCTTCAAATGCATTTTACCCAATATTTTCTCCTGGACCCTTTGCCAAATATCTCACCAGTGTTTCAAATACGGTGCATAATTCTTATCATCCACAGTCTAAAATCGCATCTTGTATTGTGCACTTCTTGAACCTTTTTCAGAGGTGCGTTCAAAAGGGCTGGCAGAATTAATAGTGATTAGACTCCTTATTCCCCAAGACAGGAAGTGATGCACACAACGTGAATGAAATCCTGATCAATGGACTCACCAATGTGGTTCCTCAAAGATTAGTTCATGAGACTGACATGCAAAAATCAACTGGACATGTGGTAAACAAAATGTAGAAACTTTGTTCCCCAAAGAAACGTACATATTCTAAAAACGTAGCTTTTTTTTTCCCCCCAAAGGTACAGAATCAATGTCACGAAAAACCTTTTCAGCAAGTGGCGTGAGAGTGATTGGACAACACAAGACAAGCCGCACCAAACGACAACAAAACAAAACAAACACCCACAACACTAAACGACTTTTACCTAAGCTTCGCATTTTATAGAAATTAACACAGAGGCATAACTAGGAATTGGCAACATGGCTTCAGTGTCTGAAGGAGCCTGAATACAAGTCCTGGGACCTGCGTAGTAGATGTTTCAGGTGCTCACAGACCCACTCGGCCCACTCAGGAATCCCTGCATGGTGCAGAGAGGTGGTCAAGTTCCTTTGGCCCCAGGAGTCATAAGCTGACCCTCGGCCGCATGATTCCAAGAGGTGCGATGATCGCATCATTTTCTGCAGCACCCCAAAGAGAGTCAAGATTCATTTCCACCTGCCATCTTCTTGTGATTTCATGAAAAGAAGATTATGGTCTTTAATCCTTTTTTCTGATAAATCCACTACTTTTAGATTTTACCGGAAAGAGGGGGCGATTCTGTTCCCTTTCTCCTTCTTGGGGGTTGTTATAGAGAGAGAAGGGGTCAGCTGGATGGTTGAGGGCGGGAGCTCCGGGGACGTTTGTAAAGATTCAGTGCTTGAGTTAAGGCGTGGGCAAGCCTGCAAGGAGATGGTCTGATTGGTGGGGAATATCAAGACCAGAGTGGGAGGGACTAGTCCCTTAGCAGGTGGGTAAGATGGGCAGAACTGGGTAAGGGTACTGCTACCCTTCTGTACACTTGGCTAGACATGCTGGTCTGGCAAGTAAAGAATTGCCCCTCTCTCAGCCATTATGCGGACAAGAGTCTCCAGTTCCCTCAGCCCCTGGTGTGGGCTTTCCTCCCAAACTGCACGAGGAACTGTGACCACACCATGATAAGTCAGAATAAAAGTCCTCGTTCCCCTAGAAGCCCCTCGGCCGCGTATTTGTTGCAGGCTGCCTCTGTCACTCTTCCCTTTCCACAGACTTCATTTCCCCTTCCTCTCCCTTAATTTTATCGACCAGCTATTTCAACCCTTCATTTTTCCCCAGCCTCTCTGATTTGTCTAAAAGCTGTATGGCGTGAAGCAAAACGCACCTTTTCTTAATTCTAGCAACGAGGCCTGATTTCTGTCTCCATCTAGCTGCCGGCTATTAGTCACGTTAATTAGACTTTGCCTGCTTCCTCCGCTTGTTCATTCGGAAAGCCAGTTCCTGCACCGAAGACTTTTATTTTGAAAGCACTCCCTGCATTTTTAAATTTGTGCCTCGCCTTATGGTTGCGGATGGTGAGATCGTTTGCCCAGATCTGCCAGGAGTCTTTGCCACTTGAAGCCAAATCTCTGGAAATGCCAAGAGTCCCTGTCTACAGGGTTCACATTCTCTGTTCCTTGCCTGTATGCAGCTGGGCCTATCCTAATCTGGGTCTTGTTATAGGAGTCTAGGCAGCCATACAAACAGCCGTGGGCTTAATTTTGTCCACTCAGCAATGATGCACCTGAGTGGGCGTGAGAACCATGTTTCTTCTTCTCCACCTCCTTGGCTTCCACGTCTGTTCATGTGCCGACACCACACATTATTTTTCAGCCTGGGAAAACCCTCTGCAGGCCAAAGCTATTCTTTACATGCAAGCGCATTTTTTTAATGCTAGCTTCCCCCCCCCCCCAAAAGCGAGAAGGTGTTCAGAGAAGAGAAGAAACACGTGGTTTCAAGCGAAGAAGAAAACAAAACTGAAAATCTTGCAGGTCCACAGATGATTTCATCTTGTCTCTAAACACTGGGAGGTTTGCAGAGCTGCAGTCCTTTGGGACAGCTGGTGGGAAACCAAAAGATAGGAGATGAAGGAGAGCGAGGGATAGAGATCGTCTTTTATGATTGCAGATGAGGCGGTGTAGATTTGAGCTCAGTAGTTATTCCGTAGCAGGGAGTTTTGCCTTGCTTAGCAAGGCAATGTTACGATTTGTCTGTAACACCAACCGAATAGCTTAGGGGACAAGGGGGTTTTATTCCTCCTTACATTCGCCATTATAACTCTTAGTCCAGCTGCCAAAAACAAGTCATGCCAACATCAAGGGCCAATATCATAGACTATTGCTGAGAAAGGGGCAAACCTCGCTTGCCAGTCTGCAGTTACCAAAGTATTCCAAAGTGTGCCAAAAGTACTAAACCTCCATCTTATCTACCTGCCTGGGGAATGGTCCCACAGACCACGGGCTAGGTGTTCCCATAGCAACTCTCTCCTGCAGACATGCTCAGAGCTTGCCTTAACGTCCAGTTCTTCACGTATGTGCCCAGAGCTCAGCCGTCCATCGTCAAGTTGACACCTGTGTCTGTGAGCAGAGCACATTAAGACGTATTCTACTTGTTCAGGAATTTCATGTTTAACAGAAGCTCTTAGCTAGTAACCATATCGTTCTAGAAGTCGGTTCTCCTCGTGCCTGGGAAGGGAGGGCATTACATTCACCACTTCTGTGCAACCACTCGTGTTTATTTCTCTATCGCCCCTACCTACCATAATGTGGATCAAATCAATGGTCTAACACAGAATCTCCACCGCTCCTGCCTAGGTAGCCATGGGGGTACTTTCTCTTTGAACCCCAAAGCCAAATGACTTACAGACAAATGAGATTTGCAGATGATGGTTTGGCCAAATTTGGAGAAACCTGAGCCTGGGAGGATTATTGGCATGGGTCTCTCTGAGCGTCCTCTTGGATAAATAAGGATGGGAGGGAAGGGCTTCCATCCAAGCCAAAGGCCATTTCTTCTCATCAAAGGCTGGATAAGAAAACCTGCAGCACAGAGGGGCTGTGTGGACCACCGCTTCCATTCACTGTGGGAAGGGCATATTTCATGAACAGAATCTCAGCCAGATCAAGCTCGGCCGTCCTTATCGATCTCCCCTCAGCATCCTCTGTGCCTTTCTTGGGTTCGTTCCACGCTCGGCTTCCGGTCCAAGTTGGGTTTCTGGCTTCTGATGCAAGGTCTTTGTGTCTTTCCATTGATCTGCCTCCCTTCAGAGAAAAAGGATCAATAGCGAAGGTGAGGGATGAAGAAAAAGAAAGGACTTGCACGTGTATCTATTTGTGTGTTTACTGAGACAAAGGTCCCGTATAGGCCGGGATGGCTTGAGCTCTATGCAGCTGAAGAGGACGACCTTAAACTCTTGATGCTCCTGCCTCACCTCCCAAGAGCCACGATTCCGTTCAGACTCCACCATGATCAGTTTCCTGCCACACTGAGGAATGAACACGGGGCTTCAAACATACTAATCCAGCACCCTACCAGCCAAGCTACGTCCCATAATAAACACACCAACCCTCTCCCAGTGTCGGTTAAAGGCTGATTGGCTCTGTGGTGCCTCTGTCACCATGACCAATTGGGAACATTTATATTTTGTTTTTATTCTTTGTGTTTTCATTATAATCACCTCGGCAAAGGATAAGGGTTATAGCTTCTTGGTCAGAAGAACCATTTAGGCGCCTCCTGGGGTGGCCACGGCATAGCCCAACGCTTCGGCTAGTGAGAATGACTCTTTCACTTTCATTCATTGAGACTGCGAAGAGCTGCCGCGTCTGTGGCCAGCAGCATTAGCAACGAGGTCAGGGGGCCATTTCGCTCAGAGCTTTGCTTTTTGGTTTTTGTTTTTCATAGACAAAGGGGGAAGGTAGAGATTCTGCTGAGACCACGCAAGCTCCTTGTATATTTGCGACCTTTCCGTATTGTTGGGATTTCTTTTTCTGCAAGAAAACAGCATGGGGTTTGTAAATCAGAAGGCGTTTTGCCAAAAGCACACAGGTTGTTTGGACTGAGAAATATAGACACTGCATCAAGGATGGAGGAAGAGGAGGCAGGAAAGAGCATCATGGGCCGTGTCATTATATCGCACGGAGCTGCACCATGCAGATCTAGTTTTCTCTGCTTTGCTTAACTGTGATTTGTAAGGAATCGAAGCTGGAAGAAAATATGTTTTTCTTTCAGGAATTCTCAGATGCGTTGCTTCCTCGGCCTCTAGGGTATGTTCCAGTGTGCTTTGTAAATCTTTAAGTAAATGGAAGAACTAAAAATATATAGCCATCTCAGTCTGCCAGGAATCTGAAGCGGAAGAGGGTCGACAGAGGAATCAAACACAAACCCACCCCGGGCCACTGGCCCATGGGGACCCGAACTCTTAGGAAGCTCTTAGAGAACAAGGCTTCCGTGGGTGTTTGAGTACCCACGGAATGTTGAATGCAGTCTCCACAGGCTGGCTGGCACACAAGGGCATCAAGATAGAGTTTGAAAACACGGGGCTGGAAAGGTGGCTCAGGGGTTAAGCCTCCGCCTTGCAGGCGGAAGGTCCTAAGTTCGGATCCCAGATCCCACGTATGGACGCCAGGCGGAAGCGGGGGCGGCCTGCGCTTCTGGTCCTGGTAGGGCGGAGCCTGTGAATCCCGGGGCAGAAGGAGGTGGAGGCGTCCATGGTGGTTCGCGAATTCGTCCGTGGTTCTACACACACACACACACACACACACACTCACACACACACACACAGACACACGCACATGCGCACAGTTGAATAAATAATAATAATAAAAAAAAATTTGAAAACACAACCAATTGATCACACAAGCAAAGACTCAATGATTCAACCACAGACATTCCAGAAAGGGCAAAAATGTGCATGTAGTGGAAATGTTACCCTTGCTTGAAATAGAGAAGAAACTAGAAGGGATTCAACTGAAGATCAGTAAATACTTGGCTTTCCCGTTTATGTCTTTCTGTTCTAAGTCTCCCAACTTCACGCTCATCTAAAGGTTGACTGGAAATCTATTGCACACCTACAGGCGTGGCACGGTGTGGTGCCGTGAACCGTCACGCTGAGGGAAGTGTCATCAAAAAGTTGTTTGTCATCCTTACATTTTAGTGTCACCTTCATGGTTGTAGACTGCGTGGGGCGCAGCTGTGGAGCATTAGTGGTTGAAAAGGCTCCTGAGCAAGTCTGCAAGTACTCACTTGATTGGTGTGGAAAACCCACCCCAGGTGGGTGGCACTTTCAGGTGGTGGATGGATAATAGAAGTGCAAGGAGGAGAGACCTGCTCTTTCCTTATTCTACGTTGACTCGCTGTTGAGTTCACTCTACGATCATTGTTGATTTTTTAGAACATCGTGGCCTTCTTTGTTGCTGCTGCCGCTGCTGCCTCCATCCTTGGCTGACGCGGAGCTCCCTCCTTTCCACCTGCCGCTGTTCCCGCCGCCTTTGCAGCCTGGTCTCTGGGCCTTGCTGCTGTTCCCTGTTCACCCCTGATGCTGACCTGTGAGTCCAGCGTCTTAACCTTCCAGCAGGGCAGAGGTTCAGACCTTCTCAGGATCCTTCGGCTTTGTGAGACGTTGCTGCCAAGAGTGAAGCAGCTATAGTGGCTACTTTGAAGGTCATCTTTTTTATTGTGAGTTCATTTAATAAACTTATATATATATATATATATATATTGCATTCTAGAGATTCTGTTCTTCAGAGAACCCTGACTAATACAGTTGGCTATTGTAGGATGCTGTTTATAAGAAATGCCTAGAATACGTAAATTCATAGAAGGAGAAAGAGGTTAATGGTTCCAAGGGGCTGAGAGGAGCTATTGGGAAGCAATTGCTTGTGGGCCCAGGGTTCTTGTTGGTGCCTGGAGAAGCAGACTATATATGTCACATACATGTGTATGTAAATGTGTATGTATATATTTATATAAGCACTCATTTTAATATATATTAATATAACATGCAATATTTTTGTTTTTTGACCATTTCACAGATAAATACAATGAATTTATGTCATTTTCATCCCTTATTACCTGATCCCATCCCTCCTCCTTTTCCCACTGAATGTATTCGTTTATGTACCAATGTGCACATGTGCACTTACATTCAGATCTGTGAATATGTAACATATACATTGCACATTCATGTCATGTGTATGCGTATATAATATGAACTGAGTCCTGAAATCATGGAAACTGATAGATCGCCAAGGTCTTCAAGAAGAAAGAACAAACTGGAGTCCACAGTTCTCAATGTTGAGGTTCCAGCCCTACTGAAAGTCTGGGAAGCAGGACAGGTGCTCTTCCATTCTAGAGGCTTCTAGATCCAAAGAAATCGTTAGGTTTCTATTCAAGGTTAAAGACAAGAGAAAGCTGATTTCTCAGCTCAAATGTCCTCATGAGGCTGAAGGAGTTGCTTTGTTCTTACTGAAGAGAAAGTCGTCCTTCCTTAGCCAGGTCTTCAGGGATGAGGCCCACCGAAACAGGGTGGGAGACCCACTTTATTCAACCCACTGATTTAGCTATCAGTCTCATCCAAAAGTACTCCTATGGAAACACCCAGAAAGAATAATGTTTTGACCAACTGCTAGAAACCCCACATCTCCACTCCAGTTGGAACATAACATTAATTCTTGCAGGATTTTCTTTTTCTTGAAGATGAAGAAGATACCCTAACTTAAGATAGCAGTGACAGTTGCCCAACAGGAAATGACTTGAAACACACTGAATGGCTCACTTTAAAAGGGTGAACTGTAGACAAAGGTAGCAACTACTTCAAAATAAAAACAAAGGTGAGGCCAAGCAATACAGGGAAGTCCAAAGAGCAAAGCAAGGGCCAGGAGCTATTGGCTCCAAAAGGACATCCAGTTCCTCATTCCTAAAAATGTACACCTCCTGGGAGATGGTTGAAAAGGCAGGATCTCAGCCTTGCTCCTCAATGTCTGCATTTAAAAATTGTGTGTGTGTGTGTGTGTGTGTGTGTGTGTGTGTGTGTGTGTGTATGTGAGAGAGAGAGAGAGTGCACATTGACACAATGTGCTTATGACAGTCAGATCACAGCCTTCAGAAGTCAGTTCTCCTTCTACCATGTGGGCTTCAGGGATCCAACTCTTATCTCCACAGGCATCTTTACAAGCTGAGCCATCTTGCTGGAACACCCCACCCCTCCACCCCATGCCCCGTGCATCTTAACAGAATCCGCAGGTGATTCGTATACACGTCAAAATAAGCTGCTCTAGTCTGGTGGGCTTCAATTTTTACTTGATTTATTTTGAACAAGAAGTGGGATCATTTCTTAACACCTTGCACTTAAATTTGATGCATAAAACAGTGGCTTTGACCTCGAAAAAAGTAACTGTGGGCTGACAGTGAGTTAAATTGCTTCCCTGTAGGAATCTGCTCACTTACCACACGCCTATGAAAATAGGACGCCGCACACTCTGAATTTAAGCGGCAAGCAAGTGAAAGAAAAGCAACGGTGAGAAAATAGGACTTGGGGTTGGGGAGAGACAAGAGTCCCTGAGTCCGTCTGTCTGTCCCTTCCTGACAATCCAGAGCCACTGTCCATGGCCACCAGAATTCCAGGAAGGAACATGAAGCTCTCTTTTTATTTTTATTTTTTATGGACTTCAGAGCAGGATCTGGGGACGCAGCTCAGAGCAGAGTACTTGCCTAACATGCATGAAGTTCTGTGTTCAGTCATCAGCCCTGTGTACCAGACAGAGTGGAGCTCAATGTAATCCCCAGCACTTGGAGTGGAGGTGGGAGGACTTGAAGTCTGGGGCGTCCTTTCCACCACCCATGAGTTTAAGACCAGACGGGAACATGCAAGAGCTGGATAACTAATAGCAACAACAATATAGTTGAGAATTAAAAATAAGCTGGCAGGGCCAGGATAGTAAGTCTTCTTAGGAGAAGAAGAGTAAAACGAGGAGGAGGAGGATGGGGAAAATAATGAGAAGACAAAGAAGCCGAGGAGAGAAGAGGAGGTAGAGGAGGAGAGAGAAGGAAGAGGAGGGAGGGGGAGAAAGAGGGGAAGAAGATGGAGAAGAACAGGAGGAGGAAGAGGAAGGAGGAAACGAGAAGGAGAAAAGAGCAGGTAAAGGAACAGGGAGGAGAAAAAGGAGGGAAGAGAGGAAGGAAGAGGAAGAGGAGGAGGAAGAGGAGACAATTCCCAATGCCGACTCTGGCCTGTGCTCCCCAGAGCCCCCCGCCGGGCTGCCCCGGGTGCTCCGTCTCTTCCATGACCCCCAGGCTGTCTATGCCACGCTGCTGACGGTGCAGAGGGGGCCTTCAAGAAAGACGCGTTTCCAGCCACCTGGATCATTGCTTGACGGCAGACGTCCCCTCGCACCCGGCGCCCTTCACTCTTAGCACTCGCCGGTCAGGCAGCATCCTGGCGACATTCCTCAGGGCGGCTGTTGATGGTTCTGAACGTGCTTCTCGGCGCGAGCTGACCCTGGCTTACCTTCCGCCAACTCACGTTCATCTCCTGGCAATGTGATGCTTGCCCAGAACATGAGCATTTATTTGCTCTCGGTGGATGCCTGTGGATGGAGAAGGTCTTTCTGGTTTCAGATGCTTTTCTCAGGGACACGCGGTGTTCTGGTGTTAGAGTTCTCCGTCTGTTAGCGGAGCGGTTGACCGTGGTCGACAGCTGGTAACCAGGCTCAGAAATTGATAGAAATTCCCTAGTATCTTTTGAAAAACCATGAAAATGTCAAGATGCACAATAACATATAGCTATGTTTGCACCCCATTTAAAACTGTCTTGGGGTGATTTCTCAGGAAGAACAATGCTCCATATCTCTGTGTCAGTCCACAGGCAAATCTTTTTAATTTTTATTTTGCTCATTTATTTTTAATTCATTTATATTATTTTTAAATTACAAAGAGTATTCATTGCCTCCCCCATTAACCTTACCTAATGATAGATTTCTTCCCCCTAACAAACTTCTCTCCTACCTAAATGCCCCTTCTTGTGTAAGCGCCCCCTGATTCCCAGAAGGGATATCCCTTTCTTTCCATGTGCCTGGGTACCTGCTTGGCATAGGTTGTATTTCGTCATGCATGAAAGGTTTCTTCCTGTGGCCAGCTTTGACTATCACTGATGACTCCTGAAGGGGTGGGGAAATTCTGAGGAGGTGGGGCCATGTGAACTTCTCCCTCATTTGTAGGTGGCACTGGGCCCCGTCTTGTGATGTCTTAATATTGATGAGACCAGTTGCCAGTACGTTCATGGATGCGTTGGTTTTATGTCTAGAGGGCACAGTTGGTCAGCGCTCTGCCCCCTCACCTGGTTCTTGCCTGCCTTCTGTCTTGTCCTCTGTGACACACCCAGTTTCTGGTGTGAGGCAAGGGGGTCACTTTGGGTATCCTTTCAGTGGTTAGATACTCATCAGTCACTTAACTTTCTGTCCTTAGATCAGTTATGATTCTCTTTATTGACCAATTTCAATTGAGAGAGGTCTTGGAGGATGTAGGCTGAGAGCTACATTATTCTATTGGTATAAAGTTGAGTGAGCGGGCGGTGGTGTGTTGTCATGTCTGCTTGAACTCGTGGTTCTCCTCCCAGTCAAGGGATCTCCATCAAGTCTACAGTGACCGGGCCTGAGTTTCCTTCTGAGGAACAGTCCTGCATAGAGTGGTTGGTTGCACCCACATCATCCATACCACTATTGCCTCAAGATGCTCTTCCTGTCCACCTGGATCATGCTAAAGCTCACGGGGTCCTTAGCTGGGAACGTCTGTTGAGGACCTTTCTCTTTCAAAACTTTCACACAGCCTCATCCCGATGACTTGGAAAATTTTCAGAGATTTCATTTCCCATGTGAAGTTTCTGAGGGGCAACTGATCATGTGGAAGGAAAGGGGGCTCAAAGTGTGGTCTTTGGGCATTTGGGTGCACCTGTGCTGGGGTAATTTGTAAATCAAAAAAAAAAAAAACTTGTTTGGGAGTATTTTCTACTCATTTGCATTTCTCTTATGTGAGCCTACTGTTCACTTCGCTAATTTTTTCCATTTTTTATATTTTATATCACAGAAGTCGCTCCGGATAGTCTAAATAAAAGCAACTTGGCAGAGAGAATTAGATGCTTACAAAGTCCCTGGAAACTGTGTGAGAACAGGCTGACCCTTTGCAGAAGACACCCAAAGCATCACAGAGCTTAAGAGTTTAGAGTTGCTTCGGATTCCTTCCTATCCATGACGGAGGGCAAAGGGCCCACCAGTCTTGTATGAGTCCTGGGGAGGTGGCTGCAGCCACTGTGTGCTCAGAATTGTCATAACATGTCACACCTAAAAGACAGCATTTCATATCGCTCCTCCCCATCCTCTGGCTTACAATCTTCCTGCCTCCCTTCCTCTGTTCTCTGGACCTGGAGGAGAGGGGTTGATGTAAATGCTGTATTTAGGGCTGAGCACTAAATAGTCTCTTATTCTCAGGATTTTGACCGGTTGTGAGCTTCTGCATCTAACCACCACCCCTTGCTTTTTATTTTTATTTCTTTTGTATGCGTGTATGCATAGATGTGTGTGCATGTGCACAAGAGAACACTTGAGTGTGTGTGCCTATGGAGATTCAAGGGTAACATTGGGATTCATCCTGGGTTGTTCTACTTCCTTATTGCTTTGCTCTGGGGGTTCCCAGGTTTCATCCTCCAGAACCAGAATTGCAGCCAACCATCATATATCTACCCAGCATCTTTACTTGGGATCTGGGGATCCAAACTCATGACCTTTTGTTTTGAGACAAAGACCTCTGAACCTTCTTCCTAACCCCATCTATCATTTCTTAAAAGCTGAAGGCAGCATTGTATGTATTGTATGTATGAAGTTGTCAAAATAATAAAGGGAACGAGAGGGGGGGAGAGAGAGAGAGAAAGAGTGACCTGCTGCTGTATCTGTCACGTGGGAGAAAGTGACATTTTAGCTGGGTATTACAGTCTTCTGAAACATACCTGCATCTGAGAACTCAAAAATGAAGGCTGTTGGGAAATAATAACATTTTGTTTGCAACTTGTACAAACAAAAAAAGAATTTCACAGTGCTCAAAAAATAAGAATCTGCAGACTGAGGGACATTCCACTTCAGGTGGCATTTTGGACCATTGTCACAGATAGGCAAATCATGTCACAGGACAAGCATCTGGTGGCTCTTATTAGACCTGTAAGAGAGAAGTTACCACCAGCTTTGATTTGTCCTCAGAGGACAGACAGCCCTGCTGACGGACTCCAAAATCAGGAAAACTAGAACGCCTGGCATGTCTCCATCCACTGCCTGACTTTCTCTGCCTCCTTTGAAGATTAGAACAGTTTTCCATTTCTCACCCGTATTGAAGCTGTAGTTTTCTAAAATCTTCAGTCCTTTGAAGGAGCGAAGTCTGACTCCATGAAACGCACTGATTTTATTCAGCCGCTAGAAGGAAAGGCCAACTCCAGGGAGGTGCGTTTTAATCACAGTATATTGGGCCCACTCCACCTCCTCCTCCAGATGAGCAAGAGGACCAGGTGACAACTGTTGCAGTTCTCCTGCATGGTTGCTGATCAATGACCATCAAACGGCTTTAGGGAACAAGGAGTTTATTTCCTTACAGTAGTCCAGTCACAGTTCATAGTCCAGCTTGACGGGAGAGCTCGCACCAACACCAGGGCCGAGGGAACTGACCACCATCTCCACATAACGGCTGAGAGAGGGACGATCCTCACTTGCCAGACCAGCATGTCTGGCCAAGTGTACACAAGGATGCCAAATTCCTCAACTGGCTCTCAGTATTTTATTCATCTGTTCAGGACCTAGTCCCACCCACCATGGGCTGGGCCTTCCCCATCAGCTAGACGATCTCCTGCAGGTTTGCTCTGGGCCTAACTCAACCACTAATTCTCCACAAATGTGCCCAGAGCTCAAACCCTCAACAGTCAGGTTGACACCTGTGCCCGACTATGCCACCAGCCGGTAGAAGAAAGCAACATCACGTCCCCCAACAAGTCCTGGGGTGGTGCTGACGCCAGGGGTGCCTGGAGCTCAGCCCCGTATCTGCCTCCCTCAGCCAGCCGTTACATCTTCAGGAAAGCGTACCTTTTCAGCGTACCTTTATGGAGCCAGTTCTCCCGTATCTGCTGTTGGTGACATTGCAGGTTTAATGCCTCTCGTGGGATCTGCTGAAGGAGCGAGGTCACTGACGCATGCTCATTCCGCATTGGGACGGCATTGGAAGGGTGACACACGCTTGCGGTGGATCGGATCCACCATGTGAAAACGTGCGCTGACTACGTTCTGTGACAGTTGAGAGACTACTGATGACGGATCACAGTGACCGACTTATCCAGGGTTTTAAAACTGAAAGTCTTCAGGGTGATTGATACATTGTAATAGAAAGCAGAAAGGGTCAGGGAGATGCCTGCGTTGGTAAAGCACTTGCCTTGGTAGCACGGAGGACTTGAGTTCATTCCACATAACCTGTGGGTTTTTTTAATGGGTTTTTTGTTTGATTGCTTGTTTAAAAAAAAAAAAAAACAGGCATGGGGCTGGGGAGATGGCTCAGTGGTTAAAGCCTTTGCCTCAAAAACAAAAGGACCTGAGTTTGCAGGATAGATATGCGCTAGCCTGTAATCCCAGCCCTGGAAGGCAGAGCCTGGGAAATGCCAAAGCAAAGCAACAAGGAAGTAGAGCAATCCAGGATGATTCCTGAAGTCACCCTTGGGACACCCATAGGCACAGACACTCAAGAGTTCTCTTGTATACATGCCCATATACACAGACGCCCTCCCACATGCAAACCTACACATGCATACACAAGGCATGGAGGTAGAGATAGAGACCCTGGGCCTTGCAAGGGGGCAGCCTGATCAGTGAGCTGCAGGCAGTGAGAGACTCGGCCTCTAACAGGAGTTGTATGTATTGAAGGAGGCATGAGAACCCTCCAGAGGTGTTCTGACCTCCCCGTGCGTGCACACACACGCACACACACACACACGCACACACACACACTGCCCCGAAGGGATGCCATGATTAAGCCCACTAATTTGTACGCTAAACTAAAAAAAATATCCTGGAGGGGGTCTCACAACCTAGCCCTCATTCCCAGGTAACACAAAACAAACAACCACCCCAGACTTTTCTAGAAGGCCCAAGGCATTGTCGTGTCACCAGACAGCAAAAAACAGCACCGGGTCATGCCTCCAAGCTCAACGGTCTTCATGCACCTCCTAGCTGTGTGGCTGTAGAAGTCTTTAGCTCCCCGGCAGTGGAATCTCCCCATTCCCATCACGGGGATCCTCAAGGAGTCGGATGAGGCAGAGGCTCCTGGGGAGCTTAGGAATCGGAGCCCCAGGCCGAGGGCGGAACAGCAAGCTGCCCCCCTCCCTCCCCAGCCACGCACGCATGCCTCCTTGAGCAAAGCATATTGGGATGAAACACCTTATCTACGTCTGTCCTGGGAGCAGCTGTAGATTGTTCCTGAGCGGGCTCTGGAAGGAAAGATCTCGATTCTGCAGCGGGAACTAAGAATGTGTACGTGTGCATGGTCTTCGGGACACACACCGAGATGTCTTGGTAGATTTCATATTTCTACGATAAAGATGGATGCTGTAGTTAATGTCTGCACTTTAGAAGCTTCTGCTATCTCCCCAGACTGTCCCTTAATTAACTGAACATCCTACACTCAACAGAGTGATTCATGCCTAGGAGATCAACATAGCCTTATAATTTAACCAGCATCTCTGAGAAGCAGTTCTGAGGGGACAGAAAAACCTACCTACTGCCATTTGAGGACACGGGTGGGAGCCCACGACAGCTTCCGGGAGGAAATGGAGCATGACCTTTTCTTCCCCTTAGCCTATTGGAATTCCCAAGATCCCACACTCTGGGGGGGAGACATGGGATTTTATCTCAAATTATATTTTTGGACAAAGGAAGTCCAAACGTTCTTAAGCAGCCCCTTTGCCCAAATTTGTTTGTCCTCAAGTTTAACTAGACAGCCCTTGTAGCAGTTACTCTTAACTATCGCTGTGAGAGAGCACCCAAGGTCAAGCAACTTAAGGGAGAAAGGGAGATTTATTCAGCTTACGGTTACAGAGGGAAGGGACAGTCTCTCAAAGCAGAGGCAGCATGGCTGGCTGGACAAAGTTGGAAGAAGCTATGTCACTGCAAACATCTTGGAAGCTGAGAGCTACAGACTGCTTGCAGCAAAGGCAGACTTCTCCTGGAGGTAGGGTGGGGCTAACCCACCTCCAGGCCCACCCTTGTGACTGCTTTCCTCCAGCAAGGCTCCACCTCTCAAGGTACCATGACCTTGCCAAACACATGAGACTGTGGGGGACACATTTAAAACCATGACAACCCTCAAAGTCATGATGAACTTAAAACACTATGCTATGGTCATGTTCTGTGGCCATTATGGGGTACCTGCCGTTTCTTATGCTGGCCTCAAAACTTGATGCTATGACACAAAGAAAGAATCCAGGGCCTAAGGAGGGACCATGCGAAACTCCCGAGGGTCTAAGACTTACCTGTTTTACATAGAGTTATTTGTTTGGCGCTCTTTGGATCATAAACCTCACTATACAAGTCATGGGTAAAGTTACTTAGAGAAAGAGAGAAAACTGGCAGCTTGTTCAAGAGAAGTGCTCATCACTGTTGAAGGAACTTGGGAGAAGTCACTCGTCCATCTGGAGTTGAGGGAGCAGAAACGAACAGATTTTTAAAATAATTTTTCATAAGATGTCAACTCTCATAACACTGTTTCTTGATTATCTGCCGACCTGGGGGGCTCCAGTTTATTCTCTCAGAATTATGTGCGACACATTACACACGGCCGGTCAGTGGCTATGAGACATTTGGGGACTGTGAGAGAACCGGTTAGGCAGTCCGGACGGCTCCTCCCCTCCCTCTTTGCCTATAATTCATTGAGAGGGTCTTCGGTGCATTTCAGAGTGTGTGTAGACAGATGCCCTGAAAGTTGGGGTGTCCGATACTCTCAACATTATGTACTGGGTGATAAGAGGTAGACTATAGATAAGGAGTCCAAGAAACACCCAAGTTGTCTTGGAAGAGTTACAGAAAAAATGGAATAAAAGAAAACAGCTAGGGGCAGGAAAGGGGGTACCTGCTGGTCACCCCAGCCCTCAGAAGGCTAAGACGTCCCTTCAACCTGGTCACAGCAGCAAAGGCGCCAGTAACCGTCATCCGTGAGTTGTGTGGTGGAAGTTTGTGGCTGAAGGATCCACAGGTGAGCTGAGTGAGAGCTTGTCTTACTTCTGGCATGGAGGTCGCCGCCCCCTTTCCACTTCCCCGGGTTGCACTTCAGGAATGAGAAGGGTGTGATTCTGAGGAGTGGGGGGGGACATCCTGAAGTTGCTTTCGTCTGTGGATTAGTGGCATAGATTTTCACAGCAAACAAAGACTGTGAAACCCCCAGGAAATCTGGGGGCATCACGGGGGGGGGGGGGAGGCGGAAGCCCACCCCCTGGAACGGAGCTGCCTCTTCCATATATGCATAAACAAACATGCACATGCACACCTGTACGCAAACATGTACATACACACCCATATGCAAACATGCACATACACATCCATACGCAAACATGCACGTGCACACCCATACGCACACACACACATTCACATACAGGCATGCACAAACATGTACACACACAGATTCATGTACGAATGCACACATACTCATAAATATACATGCATGCACACGTACTCACAAATATACAAGCATGCATAACACATACAAGTGTGTACAAACATGCACCTTTGCATGCATATATATGCATGCACATACATACATGTTCATACACATACATAGGTACAAACATAAACGTACATGTGTGCATAGTTACATATATGTACATACACACACATACACACGGACCTGCACATACACAAATGTTGTTTCTTGTGAGTGTCTGTGTTGCCGGCTGGCCTTCTGCTTACACAGACTCTGCCGGAGTCACTTGTGTGTATCGGGAGCCTGGACCACGCAGGCCGGATGCTTCCGTTTCAAGCACGTCTGATCTTCTAATATTTGTGGCAAGGCATCTACAGAGCAGACAACCTGTGCAGTCGTCAACCAAGTTACCAAAAAAAGAAAACTAATGAGCTGAGTGAGTTTATGGTTGTGTGTTGGGTCACTTGCAACTGATGGCTTCAGCCATCAACTAGCCAGGCCTCTGTTCCCCTTGACCTCTTTCTCCCACAAGACACCCGGTCTTCCTGTCAGCATGCCGATGTGACCCAAAGAGGCGGAAAACATGAAGCAGACTTTCTAGAAGCCAAGAGAACAGGGACAGTGTGGCTTCTGCCCCATCTGTGGTTCACAGGCAAGTCACATGACTCTTCCAATCCTCCAGGGAGGAGGGACATGTACGCATGCAGAACAGTGGGCAGACTGAGGAACGAGGGTCCAGACACTTCCATCGTTCCACAGAAGGATTCCACAGTGCCGGTGTGTTTTCTTGTGCATTCCCTCAATGTCTGGTGGGAGTTTTGCCCCTGCGCTGGCCATTTGTAGTTCCATGATTCATTTACTCATAACTTATATAACTCAAAAAAAATTTAATCCAGCAGTTTTTAAGTTATATTTGTGAAGGTCAGCGAGATAGCACAGAGGGTAAGTAAGGCGTGCACTTGCTACCTGCAGGACTAAGTTCCAGCCCCAGACACCATCACGATGGAAGAGACAACTGAGTTCCAAAAGTTGTCCTCATGCATACGTGATCTCTCGATCTCTCTCTCTCTCTCTCTCTCTCGATCTCTCTCTCTCTCTCTCTCAAAACAAAGAGAAGAGAGCGGCTGCTCGCAGTTGGAAGGTGAGGCAGAACTCTTAAGGTGGACCCTTATGGCTGACATGCAAAATCTTGTAGAAAGATTGGAGAGAGCAGCGGGTCGCCCGGAAGCAGTATCCCATACTTCCGACATGCATTGTGGATATGGAGACAGTTCTTCAAAAGGAGTGGTTCCCTATGTGCAAGCATTTGACTCACTGCTTGCCAACTGTGGCAGAGTACTTGAAGATGAGTAAAGAAATTGGAGGAGATGTGCAGACACACGCGGAGATGGTCCACACTGGTCTGAAGTTGGAACGAGCTCTCCTAGTTGCAGCTTCTCCATGCCAGCAGCCAGCTGGTAATAAGCTGTCTGAGTTGTTGGCACCTATCTCAGAGCAGATCCAAGAAGTGATTACCTTTTGGGAAAAGAACCGAGGCAGCAAATTATTCAATCATCTGTCAGCTGTCCGTGAAAGCATCCAGGCCCTGGGCTGGGTGGCTCTGGCTGCCAAACCTGGCCCCTTTGTGAAAGAAATGAATGGCGCTGCCATGTTTTATACAAACCAAGTCCTCAAGTAGTACAGAGATGTGGATAAGAAGCATGTGGACCGGGTCGAAGCTTATTTGAGTATATGGACAGAGCTGCAGGCTTACATCAAGGAGTTCCATACGACTGGTCTAGCCTGGAGCAAAACGGGGCCTGTGGCAAAAGAACTGAGTGGATTGCCATCTGGACCCTCTGTTGGATCAGGTCCTCCTCCTCCCCCACCAGGCCCACCACCTCCCCCTGTGTCAACCAGCTCAGGCTCCGAGGACTCTGCTTCCCGTTCAGCACTGTTCGCACAGATTAATCAGGAAGAGAGCATCACACATGCCCTGAAACATGTATCTGATGACATGAAGACTCACAAGAACCCTGCCCTGAAGACTCAGAGTGGTCCATTAGGCAGTGGTCCCCAACCATTCTCGGCACCTAAACCCCAAGCTGAGCCATCCCCCAAGCCAACCGCCAAGAAGGAGCCAGCTCTGCTTGACCTGGAAGGCCAGAAGTGGAGAGTGGAAAACCGGGAGAATGTTTCCAACCCAGTGATTGATGACACCGAGCTCAAACAGGTGTGTCAACACAACACTGCAAATCAAGGGCGAGATTAACTCCATTACAGCAGGTAACTGTAAGAAACTCGGTCTGGTATTTGATGACGTGGTGGGCATCGTGGAGATAATCAATAGTAGGGATGTCAAAGTTCAGGTAATGGGTAAAGTGCCCACCATTCCCATTCACAAGACAGATGGCTGCCATATTTACCTGAGCAAGAATTCCCTAGACTGCGAGATAGTCAGTGCCAAATCTTCTGAGATGAATGTCCTCATTCCTACGGAAAGCGGTGGCTTTAATGAGCTTCCAGTCCCTGAACAGTTCAAGACCCTTGCGGAATGGGCAGAAGCTGGTCACCACAGTGATGGAAATCGCAGGATAAGCAAAGTGCCAGTGGGTTCCGCGCCCTGTCCCTTCACACCATGGGATAAATCTGTATCAAGACGGTTCTTTTCTAGATTTCCTCTCCTTTTCTGCTCTTAAACAGTTTCTGTGCTCTTAAGAAGCCCAGCTACCCGCCTTCACTGAATGTACCTCAGGCTGAGATTTGGGGCAGGACAGCAGGTCAGTTATCTTTGGCTGGAAGGTGCAGCTTCTGTGCGTCAGCGAAGCACATCCAGTCGGTTCTTAGGAGCTGCAGGCCTGGCTGTAGCTTTTCGGCTTTGGGATCATTCTGTCAACCAACAGTTCTGGGGGGGAAAGTCCTGAGAACAAACAGATCAGGTTGCATTTACTAATCCTTTCCTAACAATGAGCATGGAGGTTGCAGGAGCTGGTGCAATTCCAGATGGTTCTTCTAACCAATCTAATTCTTCACTGTTGACAAGTGAGGCCAAGGTCCACTGGATCAAAGTTGATGGTTAGCCATTGGCATGTGAGGCAGACTTATTGCCTCAAAGCATTCCCTTATTTTGCATTCCATTGTGGGTCCACCTCAACCACAAGGCAGCAGGTTCTCCACTCCCTGCTGCAGTAGAAGTACATTGAGTCTTGAACCCTTTTTTCCTCTGGGATTCCTGCCTAGGCAACTTCCCGGAGACGACTTAAAAAAGGGGAAGCAGCACATCATTCCTCACTGCTCCCTACAGGTGCCGTCATCACCTCCCCTGAGGCCTCTTCCTACCTGCCCTGCTCCCAGCTGAGGGCCTCAGTACAGACACCTGGCAGAGGACTGTAGCCTCCACTGCAGGCTGGTTTAGGTCGTGATTGACATAAGCCTTGTGCACAACATTGCTAATTAAATTCTAGTTCTCCCCTCTGGACAAACTGACCAAAATATGTAAGGTTTTTTGTTTTGTTTGGTTTGGTAGGAAGAGAGATTGTCCTGTGACTTGTACCCATTGCCTGAGGCCTGTGGAAAATAAAAACCTTTATGTACTTAAAGTTATACAGAAAATAGAATAAAGTTAATACCAAAAAAAAAAAAAAAACCAAAGAGAAAAAAATTCATCTGTGCTTTTCTTCTCGATGATAAACTGTCTTAAGACGGGTTCTACTTACATTTAAATCACAGCTAGGACTGGTGTTACCGTTTGCCTGCATAGTTGCTGATTAAATCACCATGAACAACTTAAGAGTTTATTGTCCAGTTACAGTTCTTAGTCCAGCTTGGCAGGAGAGCATGCACCATGGCCAAAGGGCCAAGGTAACTGTACCACATCTACATAGAGCAGAGAGAGGGACGATCCTTACTTGCCGACCAGCATGTCTGGCCAAGTATACACAAGGATGCCAACCTCCTCAACCAGCTCTCTGTATTTTATTTATCTGTCCAGGATCTAGTCTTACCCTCCATGGACTGGGCTTTCCCCATCCACTAGACAATCTCCTGCAGGTTTGCTCTGGGCTTAACTCAATTACTAATTATCTATAAATATACCAAGAGTTCAAACCCTCCACTGTCAACTTGACACCTGCGTCTAACTATGACACTTGGCATGAAGACCTGTACTCCCAGCTACTCAGAAAGTGGAGGCAAAGGATCATCACACATTCAAAGCCTTGTCTAGGCTACAAAGTGAGTTCAAGGTCAGCCCAGATAGCCAAGCAAGCCTCTGTCTCAAAATTTAAAAACTAACAACTATTAATGATATTAATGAAACATCAAGGATCAAATAGCTGAGGGCCGGAGAACTTGCCTCACCTGTAGGAAGCCCAAGATTTGGAACTCAGTTAAACAAAATAATTAATTCGCTGTAAAATTCAAATTATGTGGGCGTGCAGATCCACAGGAATAAATACTATATATATGTGGCACTACCAATTCAGGGAGGCCCTAGCTCGGCTCCCAGCTCGGCTCCCAGCTACGGACAAGCCTGGGCACGTACAGACATGCCCTGGACATGTCCCAACAGAGGACCATGCAGGCGGAGGGATGAACAACCAATGGGAAGCGGCCGTCTAATGTGCACCTGCAATGGACACCTAGTAAACACTTAAATGACTGGTGGCTGTCCCCCCCCCACCCCCTGGAGGAGGGATGGCAACACCTGATTGGACCCTGACCCTATATAAGCCCAAACGCTCTTGATGACTCTGAATCTGTGGCATCTTGCCCACTGCTGCTTCTCGCCTGATTCCCGGGGTCTGGTGGTGACCCCGTCATCGGCTCGCCCATTCACCTCGAGGCCCTGTCTTCCCCCCAGCTGGTCCAGCTGGGGATTCGGCAACATATATATAAATCCGAATGAGTTTATTTCTCAGCCTTCAAAAAGAACTCACCTGTTCTCAGAGACACGGAAATAGACGATTAATTCACTCACTACCCCTTCTGGAATGGATCTGCCAGATTCTGCTTCTGTTATTCTCGTCCCTGAAACTCAGTGGCCCCAACTGCTTTTCTTTCCTTTTATTGTTTCATGATATCTCCTGTTCAGTTTTTCTGGACTCCCCACGTTGTATCCTTATCTTTCCAACGTCTAGATAAGCTGCATGGTTGTCCTTGTGCTAACCTTGAATCAATCGGGTCATAGTTTAAAATCGTGCTTATCCAATTGGCTTGCTGAGCTTTCAAAATGAGCAATGATAGGATTAGAAAATTGTTTTGTGGTCACGGGAATGATCCTGACCTACACAGCTACTCGCGTGATTCAAAGACATTCTCGAACTTATCTGCAGCCTGTCGGTAAAACAAGCGAGCGGCAAAGTTTGGAGTTGCAGAAAGAAAGCCCAAGTCATAGTCACATGCTGCCAATGGAGGGCTTTTCTATTTTAGGGTATTTCTCAGCAGCACATGTGTGAAAAAGTAGCTTCCGGTGTTAGAAACTCTAAGACTGCTGCATCCACTGTCTCTGTTGAACTTGGTCCTTCCTTCAGGGGTAGAAGTAGAGTCCCCCCCTCCCCCGCCCCAAACAAAACATATGTATGTATTCTGCTGCGAAAGATACTTGGCTAGGCTGCTTGGAACACTGTCATAGTTAGAGCGCAAATACGCCCATCTGGAGAAGCTAAAAAACACAATAAAAGTTGTTTCCCTGCATATCCAGGGCCATAGTATGAACTGCATCCTCTTAGTGCTCTTTCCCTCGCACAGCGCCCCAGCCAGACAGCTGAAGCAAGAGATTCAGCGTTCAGAGATCCAGACTCAGAAATCAAAAACTAACCCAGCAGAACAGCAAAGGTTGGTCATGCTGTTGCTATTATTAAAAACAAAATCCACAGCGGTGGTTTGATTTGAACAACTTATTCCTTCGAGATTTCCTCTGTTGGTTTTGCTTTCTATTTTTACCTGCACAGAATGTTACTTTCCTCTTTAAAATCTAGCACTGATCATCTACATTTTTTTTTTTTGCTATTTTCTATCAAGATGTTTTCAATTCTGTTTAATTTATTTGACTGCATAATTCATAGGAAGAATCTAATTCGGGGGCCAGTGAGATACTCCAGAGGATAAAGGCATTGATCTGAAAGTCTGATGAATGCAATCTATAGAACCCAAGTAAAGGTGGAAGGAGAAAACGTACCCCCCAAAGCTGTCCGCTGACATACACACGTGTGCCCTGCCAAGCACACACACCCTCGCTCACAGAAACACTGTGTGCACATTCACAGAAAACTACCAAAGTTTTTAAAAGAACCTAATTTTCCCTGGACATTTTTTATATAATGACCTGCTGTTCAGTGATCTCTTACCCGCTGCTGATGTAGTTTTTAGCATAACAACTTTTTGTTTATCGGGATCTGTTTCTGAATCAGCTTTCATCTGTTTATTTATTTATCTATTTTCCATACAGGAGTTTCATGATTTTATTCCCTACAGATTTGAAACACAGTGGCTTGTATAACAAGATGTGTCTTTCTTTGCTAGCTGGGGTTCTTTTTCTTCTTGCATACTTTGTTTCTTTTTATTAACGGAAAAGGAGATCTGGGGGGGGGTTTCCTCCCTGGTGTAGCCCAGGCTAGTCTCAAACTCTCTAGGTAGTCCAGGATGACCTTGATCTTGGTTCTCCTGCCTCCAGCTCCCAAGGGGAACCATACTGTTTCATAAAATACTTCCAATCTTTTCTTTTTTCAGATGTACAACATACGGTTACAAAGTATAGAGATAACGATTTTTAACAGAAGACAGAAGGAAGGGAGAAGACCATCCCTTGAATACATGGCGCTCAAGGCAGAGCAATGTTAAGTTTCAAAAAAAGAATGGCGCTTTTCCCCTCTCAGCACTGCTGTCTTGAAGACGGATTTGTCCTTTGTACTGAGCTTCTACATAAGAAAATGAGAGAAGGGGCTAGATAGATACTCAGGGGGAAGCCTTTGCCTCACAAACGGAAGAACCTGTTTGGATCACAGATCCCACGTAAAATTGTCCGACAGAAATGGTGGCAGCCTGAGCTTCAGGACCTGGGAGGCTGAGTCTGGGAAACCCCAGAGCAAAGTCAGGAGACAGAGCAATCCAGGATGATTCTTGAAGACACACACAATGCCTTCTGATACACACACACACACACACAATACACACACACACACACACACAATACACACACACACACACACACATACACACACACACACAAGAAAATTATAGAAGGAAAAAAAATTTACTGTGGTAGTTCTAAGTGCCAACTTGACAGTTAGTGAGTTTTTACACACACCTATGAAGAATTACATAGTAGAGGTGAGTATCTGGGCAGATCTATAGGAGATTGTCTAATTGATGTGGGAAAACCCAGCCCATAGTAGGCGGGACAATTCCCTGAACAGGTAGATAGGATGGAGAGAGCTGGCTGTCTCTGGCAGATTGGCAAGGTAGACGTATGCCCTTCTCTCAGCGTCCTGCATGCCTATGGTGTGGCCAGCTCCCTCCGTTTCTGATGTGATATATTACTCTCCTGTCACAGAGATCAACTGTAACCTGAAATCACAAGCTGGCTCCCCTTAATTACGTGGGCACGCATCCTTCACAGCAGTCGACTATGAGATTAGAAAGGCCGCGCGGTAATGCAAACGCAGGCTGCTGCAAACGCGGGCTGCTGCAAACGCAGGCTGCTGCAAACGCGGGCTGCTGCAGTCCCCGGCACTTGCTCCGTTTGCTCTTGAAGACGTGACCTCAGAGAACCACGAGGTGGGTATCCCATCTCTTGCTCCAGCACGTGGACAGGCAGAGGACAGAGCCCGGTCATGGCAAGTCCCTGCCACAGGATAAGAAAGTCAGGACAATTCACTCTGGAAACTAGAAAGTTTCTGAAAACAATCTGAGAAAGTACAGTTTCCTAGATTCTCCTGCATTTGACATTGGCTTGGTGCTGAAACCGTTCCTCCCACCTGCCCTTGTGAAGGGTCCTTTACTGAGTTCAAATCAAGATTCAAGAAAGCTCTTGGTTTCAGCATTCAGAGGACTTAGTCTCATTTTTAGATTGGTTTTTAGGTGGATTACAGGAACAAAAACCAAAATGAGCAATTTATAGATCACTTTGTCTCCGAGATCTGTAAGGCCTCCTATTTCACTCCAGATGAATTTACAACCAGCTGATCTACCTACAGGCTGTTTAAAAAGGAATGCAATGTCTAACCTCTGCTATGAAAAAGAAATAAAAGGAAAGGAATTTGTCACTTTCTTTTTTTAATTTTTTTATTATTTTTTATTATTTATTTAATTGTGCGTGTGCGCGTGTGTGTGCATGTATGTGAGTATGTGTGTGTGTGTGTGTAGAACTACGGATGAATTCAGGAACCACCATGGACTGCCTCCACCTCCTCCTTCTTTACTCTGCCCAGGGATTCACAGGCTCTGCCCCACTAGGACCAGAAACGCAGGCCGCCCCCTGCTTCCATCCCGCATCTATACGTGGAGTTTAGGATCCGAACTCAGGACCTTTCGCCTGCAAGGCAGAGGCTTAACCCCTGAGCCACCTCTCCAGCCCCAAATTTGTCACTTCCTTATGTAAAGACTTGGTAAAATCACAAGTGATGATCCACTGAAATTGTTGGATGTCCACAACTTTAGGTAGTAATGGCCATGAACAAGGCAAGTTCAAAAGAGGTGCATGGAATTGTCCGCTCTGAAGTGGTGTGACAATAGTGTCATAGTCCAAGATGTTAACAAAAATTCGACCTGAAATGAAGCATTGTCTTTTTTTAGACTGCTGTGCAGCTATGTTCTGGTTAAACGAGTCAGGAGTCCAGGCTGGTGGAATGAGATCCATCCGGCTTCTCAGTGCCATATAGACGTGCCATGGCAGGGTGATACTCCCAAGCAGTGCTCTCATGAGCCACCAAGGTGACATTCTCAGTGCTGAAATGAAACCAAAAGCCAGAGCAATCATACTCTCCAATATGTCAGATCAGAATGAGCAGATACAAGAGAAAAAGAAATGGGCGAGAGGTTCTAAAGCACGCTGGGAACACCAGTTCTAAGAAATTAGACCAACCTTCAGTAGCTCAAGTCACACACACGCATACAGCCAAAAGACCCAGAATCTGAAAAAAGTTAAGTCATCCTCCATTAGACCTATACATACATCAATAAAATATTTTCACTTACAAGAGGCTACTAGTTTTTCGGTGGTATATTTCTAATTATAATCATATACCTAGAATGAGAGGTACATGATCTGAGTCTATTTATTTAATTTTTAACTCTATTTTTGAGAGAAGAAAAGAGAGCGAGAAATGATCAACATATCATTGACCCCTCAAATTCTAGCATGGACTAAAGGCACTAGGATCCTTAGAAGCAAGAGATTAACAGCCACAATAGTGTTCCTATACTTAAGGGGAACACAAGAAAGACTTCTAGGAATTGCCACTGAGTCCTTACCCCTCATCAGAGAGGAGGACCCAGAGGAAAGTTTGATATACTCATTAAAGGATGCTTCAGAGATGGGGGGAGGGGACACTGGGAGAAAGGGAGGGAGGGGGGAAAGGAAGGGGCAAAGGGGGGAGAGAACAGGGAGGTCCAGGGAGGGGTGGAGGAAGGGAGGGGACAGGGGTTCCTATTATGTTTGTATGAGCAGAAAAATAAATAAATAAAAAGAAAAAAGAAAAAAAAAAAGAAAAGAGAGCGAGAGAGATACACGCATGCCACGGTGCACGGGTGGGGGTCAGGAGACAACTTTCAAACCTTTGGAAGTCACTTCTCTCATTCCACCTTACAGGCTTCTAGGGTTTGAACTCAGGTCACCAGGTTTTCAGGCAGACACCTCACCCATTGAGCTATCTCACCTGCCCTGAGTTTGAATCGTGTTGCAGCATCTCCTTCAAGAAGTCTAACATGTACCGATGGGAGGAGGACATTAAAGCTTATGCAAGTGAATTTCTTTAAAAACTTAACAACTGAAATGTCAGGGGAAATAACTTTTGGAAATTCAGAATCAGAGGCCTTATAGTCATCCTACCGCATGTCCACCTCCATCTGTCTCTGAAATGTCTCTGTGCGTGCCCGTGAAATCTCTCCTTCCAGAATACTTCTGGACAGTTGAAAAGAGGTCTTCGGAGGACTGGGTCATCAGTCAATAAAGCGCGTGACTTACAAGCACAACAACCACAGACTGATCCTCAGAACCTTGTTAAATGCAAAGCCAAGTGTGGTGGCATGAGCTTGCAATCACACCACGGGGTAACTGAGGCGTGCTAGCATAGACTAATCAGCCAGCCCCAAATTCCCAGCCAGAGGCCCTGTCTCTAAAAAGCAAGTTATTTAAGAACAACAACTGAGACTCTCCGGCCTCCACATGTACACATATGCACATGCACACATGCACACATATAATAATGCGCACACATACATACACATACACACGTGCACACACTTGTGCGCACACACATGCACACACAAACACATACATACTCATGTGTACACACTCGTGCACACTTACATGCACACACAAACACATACATACTCATGTGCACACACTCATGCGCGCACACATGCGCACACACATACACATGCACACATACACACGCACACACACATACACATGCACACATACACATGCACACACACATACACATGCACACACACATGCACACACACACAAAGGCTTCCTCACACTCTACTTTCAGGACCCGACAAGCAGTCCTGTGAAGTACCGCCTCTGCCCGGAGCTGCAGAGAAAAACCAAGTCTAGCTTTGCTTCTTGTCAGCTGTGCAAACTTAGGCAACTTGCTTTGCCTCCCTGGGCCTCCAATTCCCTATAAATGACAATTAATAGCCCTCCCAGTTAAGGGCCTTCTATGTGGGACAGATTTTGGAAGGTGCACAAAGGCCATCGGGAATTCCACCTTAAGAACTTGTAAGATCTTGGCATCCACTTTGAATGCTAAAAGCCAGTGGGGTTCCAACCCTGGGACCCCCATATTCCAGTTCTCACCCTGAGCCATTCGTATTCACCCTGCATCTCTATCAGGCTTCAATTTGCCAGCACCCTTTTGAAAATTGGATCCTCTGCTTGAACCTGTGTTCCGTGTGTGTTCCGACCTGTACAAGATAGGATGTATTCACGCAACAATTCACAATCAACGCCTGTTCTGCTTCTATTAACGTGGCCCGAAAGCTCATCTGTATGGAGAACTTGCTTCCCAGCTGACGAAATGAGAAATTTTTTCTCTTCTTCTTTCTTTCTTTCTTTTTTTTTTTTTCCATAACTGAACTCAGATTCTATTATGAGCGCCGACGTTGCTGGGTGTCGGAGACTCAATCTGAATGAATTCAAATTCATCTTTCCCCAGACAAGATCACACTCATCTCAGTGCCGAAGACCCGGCTCCCAGAAGTCAAAGGTACAGGGCCTCGGGGGTGGAGTCAGACAGTCAAGATTCTGCATCACCTGCCACCGGCTCACGCATCCTACCCTCTCTCCTCACTCTCTAGTTGTTCACAGGCGCTTCCGCATCCTTCCACTCCCCCTTGCCGGTAACATCTGCTGCTGCGGTTTGCCTGCATGCTGCTGATAAATTCATGCCCACGTGGCTCCGGGACTTTAAGATTATCCTGTTACAGTTGTTGTCCAGCCTGGCAGGAGGGTGCACACCACACCACCACAGCCAGAGGAATTGCCAAGAGAGGAGCAAACCTCACTTGCGAGACTAGTTCTGTCCAAGTATGCCAAAGGAGGCCAGTATACTGAACCAGCGCCCCCCCCACTTATCCACCTTCCCAAGGGATGGTCCCATCCATCCAGGGCCCAGTCCTCCCCGTCAATCAGACAACCTCCTGCAGACTCCCCCCGGGGTTTGCCGTGACTGTTAATTCTTCACAGACGTGCCCAAAGCTCCGCCTGTCCATTGTCAATTTGAGGCTTGTATCTAACCATCGGGAGAACTCGGAGCATACTTAGGTCAGGAAACATCTGCTCTTCACTGTGGGCCGTAGAAAACGTGGCTGGGTTTCTGGAGCCTGGGGTCACCTAGCTGCTGAAATGTCATCCCACCACACGAAGCACTCCAGGAGGGTCGCCCCAGACGAGCTGGTCTTCCTCAGCAGATGTCTTCGCAATTCCACTTGGGTCCCCGGAGGGACATAGTGCGGTCTCTCTGTTGTTCTTCCTCCACGCTTACCCCATGTCCACACCTGCTGCCAACGGTCACCATAATAGGAAGGAGGAAGAAGTTACCTGAGCGGCCAAATCAGGCAGTCAAATGAAATGGGCCTTCACCATGCATCGGCGATGAGATTTAAGTCGCATCACCCTCGGACGACGCATGTGATATTCTAAGAATCGTGAAAACAGAGGGGAAGCCCCCGGACTCCTGAATTCCATGTCTACACTCCACGGAACAACACGGCAATCCACTATAGCAAATGAAATGAAACCACTTCAAAGTTTTCCTAAAGTAACGAACGGCTTCTCCTTTTTTGAAAGGTTTGAAATATGGCAGCTACTCGTGTCGTTTCTAGAAGCCTACGGGTCAGTTACATGGTGGTTCACGGGCAAACCTCAAAACACCAGAGCTGCTTATGACTGTAAACTTCACTGAGTTTTTTTTTTTTATTTCCCGCAAGTGGTTTCAATATTTAGTTGGACGGTAACTGCCAGGCTTAAGGGTTTTCTCTTTTTATTTTTCTTCAGAGACAAGCCTGTCTCCCTCCTGCGAGCCTTTCCAAGCCCTCAAGCCCTTGGGATAAAATTGAAAGTCTCATCATACCAATCCGCTGGCCAGAGAGGTTTGGGGGTGCACAAAATAAATTCTATGTCCTGTATGTTGCGTGAGATAAGAAAAGTATGTGACGTTTTATCTTTGAAAATAGGATAAGGCCTATTGTTTTCAATTCCCAGTCAGTAGTCCAGCCCATATGTTTCTACTTATTAATTAGTCTTTAATTAATTTTATCTGTTCTTTTATTCTTTTTCTATGGATTGCTTTGCTTTTCCTTTGGTTCTCGTAACTTAATAGTTATATACATATATAAAAAAAAGACAGCACACAAAAATAATAAATAGATCTGCCTGGTCAAGTCTGCTCACAAGATCCAGAAGTGTTAAGGTTTCAGTAACCAGGGGTTTACCTGGCTTCTAGATCTTGGTTTCTAAATATCATTCTAGAATGAAAGAAACCAGAGCTGCTTGAGAATGATGGAGTCCAGGGTAACGACTAAGAAAATATACTGCGTGAGCCTAGGATTCTTCGATGCGAGGAGATGCTATTTGACAATATTGTTTTTAATGTTAAGAACCCAGTTGGAGATCAAAGAACTGTCTCAATAGAAGAGCTTAATGAGCTGAAGCACATCTGTGCAGAGGTGAGACGGGCGGACGACCAGGTGTGGGTCCTGCTGCCTTTACCCACTGAGTTAATTCACTGTCCCCAGTGTTAAAGGAGTGGTGGGTACACAATCACGTTTTAAGATCAAGCTATCTCAGTGGCCTTCAATGAGGTCTTTATATACTTATGTCTTTTTCCCACGTTTTTATTCTTTTAGCGTTTCATATATGGATACAGAGAATTTATGGTATGTTCACACCTTAATCCCAAATCCCTTCTCCCCCCCCTTTGTCCCCTTTCAACCCTTCTTTTTTTAATTTTATTTTTATTATATTTATTTATTTATTCCCAATCATACAAGCTTAATAGGTACCCCGTCCCCTCCCTCGCTCCACTCCTCCCCAGTCCCCCTTGCACCTTCCTCCCCTTTTCCCCTTTCACCCCCCTTCCTCCCCTTCTCCCAGTCCTCCCCTTTCCCCCCTCCTATTCCCTGGAGCATCCTTTTGTGTGGATGTCAAACTTCCCTCTGAGTCCTCCACTCTAGTGAGGTGTAAGGACTCAGTGGCATAGCCCAGAGCTCTTTCCTGGGCTCCCCTTTAGTATGGGAACTCTATTATGACTGTTAATCCCTTGCCTCTAAGGATCCTAGTGCCTGTGATCCATGCTAGACTTTGGGGGGGTCGCTGACATGTCAGTCATTGCGCAGGTCATGCAAAGTGTGATTATGGCTACTGCGGCCCTAACTTGTCAGGAGCATCCTGCGTTATCTTCAACCCTTCTTGTCCCGGGCCAGACTCTCTCCAGAAGTGGTAAAGTCACGGGTCACGGTCTTTTCAAGCCTACTCAAGTCTTTTCACCTGTGCGACACAGGGGTTCACCGGTCGCCGTGAATGACGGGTGGCTGAGCATTTGCTGGCGCGGGAGTCGTGTGTCCCGGCGCCCCGCTGAGGGCAGCATCTTCCCATCCCTTGCATCCGCATCAGCGCTCACTGGTCCCCCCGGGAGGCGTGGGGCGTCTTGAGACCGGTCCCCTTCCCTGTGCCCAGATCTCTACTCATCCTCTAACCTTCACATGTAAGCCACGCTGCATGTGTGCTCCCCTCTCTCATTAGCTCTCTCACGTAAATAAATAAGTAAATAATCAAATATTAATGAGCAATACTGAACAAGGAAGTAAATGACAGAAAATATAAAATTCAGCATTCCGAGTTTTACAGAACAGCTACTTCAGCAAACTGTCTTTTCAACATCAAAATATTTCAATAAAATAGATTTCTTAAACTTATTTATTAATTTTGTGTATGCGTGTGTATCAGAGGGCACTGTATATCCCTGTAGATGACCAAAGGTGATTTCAGGAATCATTCTGGATTGTTTCTACCTCCCTTTTGCTTCGCTCTGGGATTTCCCATGCACTGCCCACCAGGGTTGGAAGTGCAGTTCTCCGCCATTTCTGCCTGGAGTTTTTACGTGGGACCTGGGACCCGAACTCAGGACCTTCTGCTTGAGAGACAGAGTCTTAACCCCTGAGCCATCTCTCCAGCCCCAAAATAGATTTTTTTTTTTTTTTTTTTTTTTTTTTTTGCTTTTACAGAGATCAGATTATTCGGCCGACATGAACACTGCCGTCTTTTCAGGGAGCTGAAAATGGATGAGGATTGATGCTTCCTGCCGTCGTGTGTCCACCTGCCGCTGGTCAGTCACCTCCACCGTGACTTCGCCGACATGGGGAATCTCTGTGTTCCTCCGACTTCCTGGCCTGCTGCCCCGAAATAAGAGTCAGAGCATTCTGGACCCCATGGCCTGTCTTCAAAGTCCTCCCTCCTCGTGACGGTGTGAGGGGGGCTTCCCAGAATTCCTGGGGCACCTGGCCCCGATGCCCGCCTTCCTCCCTGCTTGCCAAATCCTCACTGAGTTGTTCTGACGTATGTTACCCAAGAGAGAGTCCAGGAGCTGAGATGTGAACTCTTTGTCTCTTGGAAGACGCCCTTAGATTTCCCTGAAGTGAAAAGCTAATCATTTACCCACCAACCCCCCTTTTTTGAGTTAATCAACTGTTTAAACCCTCTGCAGTTAAAAAAAAAAAAAAAAAAAAAAAAAGTGCATTTGCTGGTCTGTGATTTGCTGAATTGCTTGTGATGACAGCAAAGTCCTAGAGACAGGACATGTTAGGGACGCATGAGTCCTCCACTCCATCTGTTTCTATCCAAGGCCACCAAGTAGTCCATGGGGCCTCAGAATTGGATGTCACAGTTCCTGTCTTTTCCTCCACTGGTGTCCATTGTTTATGAGGCCCTGGAGCACCCTTGGGGTCCCCTCCAAGCTGGGGACAGATTTCTCGGGGCCTCTCCATCCTCAGGAGGTGGGTTTTTATAAGCGTGTGAAGGATGTCCACCCCTGCCATCCTCCAGTGGGCGGGACCAGCAGCTTAGGAAACAGGACTCCCAACTGGCATGACATGGAATTCCAAACCTTCCACACAACCAAAGGGGCAGCGATATGCAGCCACCAGAGGATGACCATCCAGAATGCACGAAGAACTCAGAATTAAACAGCTAAGCGACAAATAATCCACTGTCAGACACAGACCAACGACCCAGATAGACACTGTTCTGGGGAGGGTACATGAGACTCCTGGGGGGGGTGACCTTCAACATCTTTAACTGTCAGAGAAACGAAAGTGAAAAGTACATTGAGAGTCTGTCTCGCCCCAGTCAGAATGATCCGCTTTAAGAAAACAAAATCCAAATGCTGCAAAGATGGGGGTGTATCGCTGCCTGATGTAAATTATCCAGTGACCGTGGAAATCAGTGTGCAGAGTCCTCGTAAGACTGAAGACAGAATTGCCCTACGATCCAGCCATGTCACTCCTGGATATATACAGACTCTGAGACGGCATGTCACAGAGATAGATGCCTGCACAGCCATATTTACTGCACAACTATTCGCAGTAGCCGAGAGAGATGGGGTCACAGCATTTGCAGAACAATGAACGGGGGGCTGGAGAGGTGGCTCAGGGGTTAAGCCTCTGCCTTGCAGGCGGAAGGTCCTGAGTTCGGATCCTAGACCCCACGTATAGACTCTGGGCGGAAGCGGGGGCGGCCTGCGCTTCTGGTCCTGGTAGGGCGGAGCCCGTGAATCCCGGGGCAGAGTAAACAAGGAGGTGGAGGCGTCCATGGTGGTTCGCGAATTCGTCCGTGGTTCCACACACACACACACATCCATTCGCACACACATACACGCGCACAATTGAATAAAAATAAAAATAAAAGAACAACGAACAGAACCAGACACCCTCATGCTCAGCGACATAGGCCCAGCCTCACAAACATCAAACATGGAGAGGGGAAAAAACCCAGCGTGCAAGCAACGTCATTTTGCATTTCTTTAGGGCTGAATAAAATTCCATTATAGGAGCTGAGGAGCTGGCTTAGTGGGTAAAAGCCCTTCCTAACCTGAGTTCAAATCCCCAGAACCCAGATAAGAACTAGAGGTACAACATAAACATCTCTGACACCAGCATTCCTTTGGAGAGATGGGAATCGGAGACTAGAGAATTCCATGGAAGCTTGGTGGCCAGGCAGTCTGCACACACAGCTAAGCAAAAGAAGTATACATATGCACACACACACATGAGCATACACTACATGCACACATACACACAACAAAGAGGCCCTGTCTCAGTCAAGATAAGAGAAGAGGACCACCTTTGACCTTCATACATTTACACATATGAATGCACAGACACATGCTTTGCTCCCCCTACACACACATACATGAATTTAAAAATAAATAAATAAAATCTTATGTCACACATATGTAGATCACTTTTTTCTCATGCACCCATACACACCTTCTGTGACAGGGCGGTAATAAACACAATCACGTATGAGGGTTTCTTTCTCCCTCTGCATCATCCTGGACGTGTGAGTTTGGGTTTCCTTGAAGACCGCCATTCTGATTGGAAAGGAATGGCGTATCAATGGCATTTTGATTTGTGTTCCCCGATGGCTAAAGACGTGGAACATATTTCCAATGTGCTTTTTGGCTATTTGCACTTCTGTTGGATGAATAGCTACTGTGATAATTAGCCTAATTGGCCAAACACCTGGATGGCAGGCCTCCTGCATGCATGTGAGAGATTATCTCCATTACATTAACTGATGGAGGGGAGACCCCCAACGGCTCACTGGGTTTGGGGTCCTGGACTGATTAAAAAAGGGAAACCAAGCCAAGCACAAACATTCAAGCTGGCCGTGTTCCAGTGGCGAGGGTCACGTGACCTGCTGTCTAAGGCTCCTGTTGCCTTGGCTTCTCCGCCATGATTTGACCGTGTCCCCTGCAACTGAGAACTGAGATCAACCTACTCCCCCATGCAGTTGCTTTTCTCAGGATATTTTATCGCAGCAACTAGAAGAGAAACTAAGTCAATGCGGACTCTCTCCCTTTGTGTTGGCTGCAACCTTTACTGGACTGAAACTTTACTTTGGGCATGATCCCATGGGTCAATTTTTGCTAGATAAAAAAATGCTAAAACCCACTTACGAGAGAACATTCCTCTTCCTAGCAAGGTGAAGCCCAGTGGGGTTACATGAAGTTGATAGAAAATTCCTCATTCATTTTCTATCAAAGCTTTAACAAATCCAGGTCCTCTTATCAAAAGTACAAGTTTTGGGGCTGGAAAGATGGCTCAGGGTTAAGACTCTGTCTCTCAAGCAGAAGGTCGTGAGTTCAGATCCCGGGTTCCACTTAAAAACACCAGGTAGAAATGACAGCAGCCTGCACTTCCAGCCCTGGTGGAGCTGATTTTACTTGACCAGTGTGCAGCAGCTGGACATTACGTGTGGGACCCCTCATGGTCAGATTCGTGGGTTCTCTCTAGGGTCTCCTCCTTTGTCCCCTCTCATCCCCTCTGATTGCCTCGACTGGGTTCCAGGCCAGGAATTAGCAATCAATGACACTCAGGATCGATCCCATCCATCCCAGCTTTGTAAGTAACATTTTATTGGGGACGTGGCATATCTATCGGCTTGCTGTATTACTGAGGGTCACTTTGAGGCAGCCATGGTTGACTCGAACATCAGTGAAGGAGACACTGCGACCACGGAGATCACATGCCTATAGGAGATTCTCACCCTCTTATTTTGATCTGTGCTCTTCCTTTGCTGGTCTAGTTCTGACCTCTGCCCCTTTCCACCTGCCATCTTCTGTCAGCTTTGTACCCTGTTGGGGTCCCCTTTCCTAGCAGGCCACCCCCTGACAAAGGGGCCCCTTGGAGATGACACAGACGCACAGTGCACCTGTCCGTACTGCATTGAGTCCTGGAAACTCACGCTCTCGGATGAGAATCCAGCCGTCTGCAAATCTAGCACCCCATCTTGCTGCCCAAGCTGCACTTGAACTCACAACTGAATGATGCTCTGTGGCCTGAGATTCAGAGAGACAGGGGAGCTTCTGATGGTAGCCCCTCTCTCTAGTTGAGGATCAGAAGACAGTCTACCACGGCCCACCACCGGAGCACACAGCTCCTTTCAGGGAAATCCTTCTACAAGAATTCCAATCCTTCCGATCTCTCACAGCTGTTTCCTTTCATTGACTTGATATGGGCAAAAAACATTGGTTTAGCCAGGTCCCTTAGAAGAAAGAGCCCAAGATAGGAATTTTTATTATCTTATCTAACCAATACATAAGAATCAGTAAATTAGAATTTTGTAATAAAAGAGCAAATATTTTTAGTATATGCATGTCCCAAACATTGCACAAGACCCATTTATACTAAAAATCATTTTCTTTACTTGAAATTCAGGCTTAACTGATGCCTCACATGTTTTCTGGTTCAAACGATCTAGTAAAGGGACATGTGAAGGAGGAGACGCGGGAAAGCCATGGACCAAGAGAGAGAAGTAAGCAAGGATGTGGCCTCGGCTGGAGACGGCTTTAATCTATTCCCCTCGGAAGGCTCTGAAATATTAATTACAGCACAAGTGGATTCTACCTGGAGACATCCCTGTAGTCATTGGCCGTGGGTTGCCTCCAACATGAGGTTATTCCCAAGAGAAGAGGGCAGCTATGAGCCAAGAGTCAGAATTTACGGCAAGCAGAAGAGGAGCGAGCTAGCTCAGGACAAAGGCCAGAGGTTAGTTACAAGTCGGGTGTCTTAACTGGTTACTGACTGCTTGTGTGTGACTCAGAGGGCACTGTGTGTGCCTATGGAGGCCCGAGGATGACTGCTGGGAATCATTCTGGATGACTCTACCTCCTTTTTCTTTGCTCTAGGGTTTCCTGGGCTCTGCCTTTCCAGGTCAAAGGTGCAGACCACCTCCATTTCATTTCTGCCTGGCATTTTTACCTGGGGTCCTAGGTTCTGAACTCAGGTCCTACTGCTTGCAAGGCAAAGACTTAACCCCTGAGCCATCTCTCCACAGCCCCACGACTTCCTGACTACTTTAAGAGTTTGATCTGTTAGTCTTGAACTGGACCAAAACTTCTAAATCCACATTCTGTTAGAGCTGGGGTTGTTTGTGTTTGTTTGTTTGTTTGTTTGTTTGTTTGTTTGCTTGTTTGCTTGTTTGTTTTCCTGTCTGTTCCTTGGGGCAGGGTCCTGTATGTATGTCATTTGCATTATGGATTCATGGCTGTAGAAAGGCTTGGAGAGTGTTGTTGTGAATGAACGGTGATCTAAGCTCAGATTTTGCCCAGCCAGTTGCTATCTGTGATCTTTGACAAATAGCTCAATCCCTCGGTGTCAGTTTACCCCTATACTAGTGACTTTCCGTGTTGCTGTGACAAAATGAGGCAACTCAAGGAAGGAAGGTTGGTCTGGGCTTCCAGGTCTGGGACATGCAATCCATCGTGGCAGGAAGCTGCCATGCCGCTGGTCACAGGGCACCGACAGGCATGAAGCACGACGTGATCTGTGTTCTTTCCCGGCTGGCTCTCCTGTCTACGCAGGCCGAATGGGATGGGAATCTAATTTAGGAAACCCGTCCCCGATGTGGCCAGAGGTTTGTCTCCAGAGTGATTCTAGATCCCGTCAAGTTGACAAACGTCGCGCTCATCTCCAAAACGAAAAGCCCACAGGTATCATCCTTCATTTCACTCATCCGTTCAGAGGCTGAATATCTGGTTTTCGCTCATAATTACGAATTATGTTAATGTAAAGCTACAAGCGGGCTAAAGTTGGAAGGGTCCTGTATGTTTGTTTTGGCAATCCCGGAGGTCCGGCCTAGGATCTTCCACACGCCGTAATTCCCTGTTCTATGGGATGATCTAGCGACCACTCATCTCTGTGTACAGGCTGACGCATGTCTTGGTAACTCGGTGTGTGACGCTGGATGTCAAGTGGATGATTTTGAGCAGCCCACCAAGTATGACCTTACTGAGCTCATGAGCACTAGATAGATCGTGTATTGCTGGAACAAAACATCTGGCGAGAGCAGCAGAAGCAAGGATTTATTTTAACTCGCAGCTGGAGGGATAAGGTCCATCGTGGCGGGAAATCGCAGTGACAGAAGCTTAGGCAGCTGGTCACACTGTCCTCACGTGCTTCGTCCCGCATTGCCCCCTCTTGCCTCCTCCCCCTCCAGGTGGGTCCTTCCCTCGCCAGGTAGTCCCCGCTTCTTCCATTGCCCTTCATTCCCTCACCCTACTTCCCATCTCGCCTGAGACCTCTCCATCCCCTCCTCATGAACCCTTTCCCACGGCTCGATAGTTGAAGTTCCAGAGAGACGCCCCAGTTTCCAGCGTTTATTGAGAATCTCTAGCTGCCCGGTTCTGTGCTACAGTCTTGGCCCAGCATGAAGCACAAGACAAGACCCTGTTCTGGACCCAATTGCTGACTTACTCCTCTGTTAATCCATATTTACATAGGTCTTGTCACGTCACAGGAGCTAGAGAAAAAAAACGTAGGATTAAAAGTGCATGTGATTCTCCTCATAGCCGAGATGGCCGGAGGGAGGTTACGAATGGTTGAAGTTTGAAGGGCTGTGTGTGTTTGCTCTGGCAATCCTGGAAACCAGGTCTAGGATCAATCACACAGGAGGCCAGGGCCCCACCTTGCGCTGTCTGCCAACCTTTCGCC
Organism: Typhlomys cinereus; assembly: GCA_023101885.1. Lineage (NCBI taxonomy): Eukaryota > Metazoa > Chordata > Mammalia > Rodentia > Platacanthomyidae > Typhlomys > Typhlomys cinereus. The sequence continues at coordinate 122,360 of JALPQD010001026.1, read as the reverse complement.
CACTCTTCATTTTGAGACCACATCTCACTGGCTGGCCTTGAACAGACTTTGAACTTACACCCCTTGAGTCTCCCCCTCAACTTCCTGAGCCCCTGGTCTGAGAGACTTGTACTACCAAACCCACCTTGAATAGTTATATTTCAATGCGGATCAAATTCTTCATTTATCTTGTTTTGTAATCTCAAGCACCAAGACCCTCCCTTGCCCTTTTCTGGAAAAATCTTCCCCTCTGGCCCTTCTTTAGCCTAGAAGGGTCTTCACACTAGGGATACCCGGTATCTACATTACTAATATATGACCTTTGGTTAGTACATAGATTCAGTTCTTACTGTAAACACCTCAAAATGTGGGGGAAGACTGAAAAACTGCCCCAAGTGGGAAATCCAAGTACCTTTTTTTTCTTCTTCTTCATCTCTAAAGCATCCTATGATCAAAAGGACCACAGGACTTGCCTGCAGGGCAGAACCACATGTGCTACAAACACCTCTCCTCCTCCTCCTCTTCCAGAGCGGTCGCTAAGTCAGTCACCAAACACCTCCATTCTCCCATCTCCAGCCATGTCTGCAAACTACTGGCCAAACGGAACGTAATCAATGCTAAACGTTAAGCACAAGTTCCAGAAAGTCTAGATGTCTCAGGTAGAGAAATAGCCAGGTAAAGCAGGCTGAAGCTTCCTGTCCTCTTCTTCTCCGTTGACTGGACCCCATGGTAAGACATTGTTACTTCCTTCCTCCCAGCTAGCAACCCCTACAGTCATAATTTCTCTCAGAAATAAAGAGTAATTTTCAAACTAAAATATAGTAAATTTTATGCCAGGTGGAAACGGCACCAGTACTTCTGGCCCTGGTGGGTAGAGCCTGGGAAATCCCAGAGTAAAGCAAAAAGGAGGTAGAAGCAACCCAGGATGATTCCTGAAATCACCCTGGGCCTCCACAGGGACACAAAGTGCCTCTGATACACACAGACACACGTGCAACACTCACATAATCACGTGCACATGCACAAAATAAATTAAAAAAATTTTTTAAAGTAGTGAATTTTAAATATGATCTTACATTAGCTTTTTTTTCTTTGTCTCTGCATGTGTCCAACATTTGATTGGGTGAAAAATCTGCATCACAATCTTCAGGATTCCAGCATTTTCCTGTTCCGAACCTGTCGCAGTGTCACTAAGCATAATGAACTTCCTTTCCAGGGAAAGCGCCAAAACCAATCTGGTCAAGCGGAGGACGTGACTTCAGACAGGACGGGACACTGACCCTCTTAAAGGTATGGCTTTAGGGGAGGCTGGAAGCACAGCCCAGTGGGTCAGGCACCTGCTCCAAACCTGGTGGCCTGAGTTCAATCCCTGGAACCCCGTGTGGTGGGAGAAATGACTTCCTAAAGTTGACCCCTGACCTCCATCCATGCACCGTGGCATGCGATCTCTCTCTCTCTCTCTCTCTCTCACTCTCTCTCTCTCTCTCTCTCTCTCTCTCTGTTTCTGTCTCTCTCTCTCTCTCTCTCTTTCTCGGTTTTTTAGTAAATTTTATTTTTTTAAGGTATTGCTTTGGGTTCCTTTAATCTGGGTAACCCAGAAGGTAGCTGATCTGTGCAGTAGAAAAGACAACAGGGGCTGCATCTGAAGCCCTTGCAAAGATCCCACCTTCTCATCTGCTCATTTGTAAGTGGTTTAATTTTGCCTCTGATTGCCAGGTGGTAAAATATGAGCCTTCACACTTGTGAGTCACCCCATTTAACCACGCTGCGGCTCTACCCTCAGAGAGTTTCCTAGGTGTGAACCCAACTGTGCCTGGACCCACGAAAACATTTAGTCAAGATTTCCAGGGTAAATTCTAGCCCACCCTTGTCAAAACCACGCAGGCGCCCACCGTTGCCTCCTGGCAAAGAACCCCGAGCTTGTCGGTGAGGCTCTGGTTTCTAAGTTGGTTTTCCCTGAGCCTCGATTTTATTGTTTGTAAAGTAACTCAAAGATGCACCGACTAGGTGCCTCAGACAATTTACAATTTCAATGTGAAACATAGATGTAAGAAGCAATTGTGAGATGGGGAGATGGCTCAAGGGTTAAGACTCTGCCTTGCAAGCAGAAGGTCCTGAGTTCAGTCAGATCCCAGGTACCAAGTTAAAAAACACCAGGCAGAAACAGAGGCGGCCTCCACTTCCAGCCTGGTGGGTAGAGCCTGGGAAATCCCAGAACAAAGCAATCCACAATGATTCCCAGGGTCACCTTTAAGTCTTCACAGGCACCCATGCTCAAAATGTTCTCTTGAACACACAACACACACATACACACACACGGCAACTGTAAGTCAATGCCCAATGCGGTATGGCTTCAGTTCTGGAGTACGGAATTAAAACAT
>JALPQD010001026.1:0-115000 GCA_023101885.1 Typhlomys cinereus | reverse complement strand
GGGGCCCCCCCAACAGACCTTTGCATATTTGGTCCTACCATGAGTCCTAGATAGCGTTCGCGTATGTCATGGTTTGAAATGTGTCCCCCACAGTCTCATGTATTTGGCAAGGTCATGGCACCTTGAGAGGTTGAAGCTTGCTGGAGGAAGGCAGTCACAAGGGGTGGGCCTTGAGGTGGATGAGTCCCACCCTACCTCCAGGAGAAGTCTGCCTTTGCAGCAAGCAGTCTGCAGCTCTCAGCCTCCAAGATGTCTGCGGTGACTTAGCCTCCTCCAGCTTTGGCCAGCCAGCCATGCCGCCTCTGCTTTGAGAGACTGTCCCTTCCCTCTGGAACCGTCAGCTGAATAAACCTCCCTTTCTCCCTTAAGTTGATCGACTTTGGGTGCTCTCTCACAGCAATAATTAAGAGTAACCGTTACAGCGTACTATGAAACTTACCCTTGATTTTGCGTTCAATGCCATTGCTTGCACGCATTCACAATATTGCACACTTGTCACAATGGAAAGTCCACAGCCACGAAGTAATCATTTCTCAGTCCCCTCCCCGTCCCCTCCAAACCACGACTTTGCTCTGTACTTACAAATTAACCCCTCAACAATATTTCATGTATGTAAGAACATACAAAATGCACCTGGGTTTTGTGTCTGGCTTCTGCAATGTTCTTTGCACTGACTTATTTTCCTTACCCACGTGTGTACACTCACGTGCATGTGGAGGTCAGAGAGGGCAGCTTGCCAAAGGCAGTTCTTGCCTTCTGCCACGTGGGTTCTGGGGATTGAACTCAGGTCTTTAGACTTAGCAGCAAGCTCACGTAGCTGCTGAACCACCCCTCTGGCTCTGTCTGGAAATGCTCATCTACATCACGGTAGGGACCGCTGCTTCATTTCTTCAGCTGAATAATATCCAAGCTTGGATGCCACATCTTTTGTGCGTTATTCATCCAGTGGCAGACGTTGTATGGTGGTAACTTTTGCCTGTGCAGACAAAGGCCGGTGGGTCTGAGATTTCACTTGAACTCCTGTTTTCAATTCTTTGCAGAACTCACAGATCATATGCTTATTTTGTCACCTTGTGGAAGAACCAACAGACCCCACTGCTTTACATCCCCCCCACAGCAATGTGGGAGGGGGAGCTCCGGTTCCTCCTCAGAACCTTGTAGGTGCTCCTTACTTACATTTTGAAGTTAGAGTCACCCTATCCAGGTTGAAGTGGTATTGATTATCCTACTGAGGTTTCAGTTGTCACTCTCTTATTGACACAAGAGACCTAGTTTATGCTGACCACGTTTCTCATGAATTTCAAGGCCATTTGTTCACCTTGTTTTCAAAAAAAAAAAAAAAAAAAAAAACCTGTTTAAGTCCTTTGTCCATTTTTAATTGGCTCATCTCTTTACATTGAGCTGTGGGAGTTCTTCATGTATTGTAAACTACTAAACCCCTATCAGGGACGTGATCGGCAAATATTTCTCCCTCAATTGCATCCTTGAATTTTGATTTTGAAGTTTTAATTCTGATGAAGTCCAACGTACCTATTTTGAATTCGTATCTAAGGACCCATTGCCAAATACGAGGTAACCAAGATTTGTTCACGTCTTGGAGTTTTACACATTTGGGTCTGGGATTGAGGTTGTTGACGCACTTTGAGGTGAGACTCTCCAGCTGTGACATAACGCGTCCAAGTTGATCTGTTCACATTTGTCAGCGTCATTTGTTGAGGAGACTGTCCCTTTCCTATTACTCTTGTGAAATACCCATTGTGCAGTTTCTCCATGGACACTCGATTCTGTGATCGACTCATCTTGTAGGTTTTCACACAAGAGACCACTAGGGCTCTATAAGAATGCTCCCATCCCTTTCTGGGTGGGATCTTCCCATATCAATCAGATAATGTCGTACAGACTTGCTCAGCGACTTACCTTAGCTAAATAATTCTTCATAGGTGTGCATAAAGGCTCAGTTTTCAGTTCTCAGGTTGGCACCTGTAACTATCACGGTTCCTAATAGCAAGAGTCCATTCAGCTGTGACTTCACCAATCAATTAATCTATTGTAGTGTCCTCATAATCTACTCCTCTCTCAATAGCACCTTCAGCCGGGGACCAAGTCCCTTTCAACAAGCCTTTGATTTGGGCAGGGGGCGCTTCATATCAAGTTGTAACACTTTTACTTTCTACTGGATTTTCTGTTTCTTCACTTTGATGGACTTGTGTGTTTCTAAGAATTTGCCCGTTTCATGTAGGGTATCTAATTGCTTATGCAACTATGCATAGTTCTCTGCTTCAGGCATTCTTTATTTCTGTAATATTGGTAGCAACGTCTCCACTTTCGTTTCTGATCTTAGTAAGTTGAGTCATCCTCTTTTTCTCCTTTACCAGACTCACTGGAGATTTGACAGTTTTGATTTGAGACCTATCTTCTTCTTCCTTCATACCAGCAGGATTCTGACTTTCCTCTGAGCACGGCCTTAGTTGAGTCTTAACGTTTCGTTTTTCTCTGGTTCAGCTAACACCCATCTTTCCTAGAAATCGCTTCTTTGACCCGGGTCCAAAGGACCCAAAGGACTGTACATCCTCCAGTCACATCTGCACACCCGTGTCTACAGCTGCACCGTTCACCAGAGCTAAGGAGAAACAGCTTCCTCATGCCATCGTAGACGGGCAGACAGATGTTAGTTACTCAAGAGTTTCTCAAGAAGATGCCTGAAAGACTTGTAAGTTTTCACCCACCACTTCATGCATTTGCATTATTTCAGTGACTTCATCATTCCTTTAACTTAAATTCCTTGAGGCAGAGGGTTGAATTGTTACACAGACATCCTAGATTTTATATAAATTCATAAGCCGCATATATATGCATGTATGCATGAATCACATATATATGTGTATATTCTAATACATGTGACATAAAGGCCAAAGACAGGGGAAGGAAGGAGACAGTGAAGGGGAAGGGAAAAAAAAGAGAATAAGGAAGTGAACATGGTCAAAACTTATTATATACTTGCCAGAAATGCTCTTAATGAATCCATCGCTATGTACAAGGAATGCATGCCAATGGGAAGTAGTTAATGACAATGATCAGTAATCAAAACTGGCTTTCTTAAGTGGTGATAAGGTGATCCTGAATCTTTTCAGCCTCTTTCTGAGCCTTGGTCTCTGACTTATACAATGGCAGGAAGAATACTTTGTAAGGTTACTGCCAATGTCAGGACCAAGATATCCCCACCTTCACGCCAGCGACAGGGACCCTCAGCAAATGGAGTTCGAGAGTGGAATTTCCTGTGTCCCTCCGGCCACAGCACCTTATCTATTTTCACTATCTCCGAGATGGGGATTTGTAATCATCAGAAGGGAGATAGGCCATGAGTTAGCTCCAGATCACAGACGCTACAGTGCCAGACAGCTAACGGGATGGATTTCAGACAATTTGTCATTCTCTGTATAAAACATGCTTGCGAAGGGAATAAATACCAAGGAGCCATCTAAGCTGGGGGAGACAAAACAGAAATAAACAAGCAAGCAAACAAGCAACCCAAACAAGGCCAGCTGCAGCCTGGGCAGGAGCAAACACGCATTGAGGATTCAAAATTTGTGTTGCTCAGAGAGTGAATGCCAGCGCGCTCCCACGCTGCAATGATCGTTCCCTTTCCTCAGTTTTTAAATGTTAACTTTTGGTCTCATTCCTTCCCTTATTAAATAATACGTGTCATGCTACCAATACACTGCTGTGCAAATATTTATGTTTTTCTATAAATGGTAGATTTTTTTTTTCCCAAATGATGGCTAGACCTTCATACCCCCGTGGACAAAAAAAAAAAAAACAAAACCCCAACCCCAATCCTTTCTCAATGGGCCAGTTTTGTCCAATCCAGAGCGCCCAGAAGACAGATGGTCTGTGATGATTGACAGGCCTTTATGGTACTTTGCTACAGGCTGAAGTCACCTAAGGAGCTTTGAAAGTTCCCAGCGACTGGTTCTCTCACTAAACGAAGCTAATCAACGTCTCTCTTCTCAGTCATTCCACTGCGCAGCCCATCTGCCAACCAGAGTTAGAGCAGTGTTTCTATGGCCAAGGTTCTAGATGGTTCTGGCAGAAGACCATGTTTGCCTTCAGTGTATCAATCCATCAACTGGCTCTGCTGGTTCCGACCCACATTTAGTAGCAAGGGTATGGGTATTGCCACACCTTTCATGGTCACAAAAAAAAAAAAAAAATTCTTTAGGGTCCTGCTGGTAGGAAACTAGGAACTGACCTAACTTTGCCAAACTTATTGTGTGCTGGCCTGGATTCTTCTCTGGCCCTAGAGGAGGGGCCAGACCACTGCCTCTTCCGCTCAATACCTATTGGCCCTTCCCTCTGAGGCTTTAGAAGATAAATTTCTCCCTCTGAGGCTTTAGAAGATAAACTTTCGCTCCCTATGTGGCGGAGAGAAGCAGAGCTATCTAAACGCCATGTGCATTAGAATCACAGGGGACTCGTTTCAAATGCTCAGGGGCTGTCCGGCCCAAGACCTCGGGCCTCAGAATGAAGCTAGAAGACAGACAGCATTGTCCCCAATAACAATGGTGGGCATTTATGCGTACCACGCACCCCAGTCTGCTCAGCCGCCAAACAATCTTCACAGTGAATCTCCGAGATGGGGATTTGTACCACCCCTAATTTATAAGTGGAGAAGACTAACAAGGAATTTGACCACATTTAAACAGTAGGAAATTAACATGTGTCCCATGTAGACCTGACGAGTAATCTCATTCCTCCTACTGGAGGAAATTGACACGTTATCCCCGATTTAAAAATTGAGAAAACGGGCCTATTCGGCAGTTGGAAAGTGCTGGTATTTGAGACGAAAAGATACTCCGCTCCGACAAGTGTCACGCCGTAGAGGGGACATCTTTGGTCATGGTCACTGCTTGTCGTCTGCCTGTTTGTTCCGCAAATGCCCTTCTTTGGAGGCAGACTGTCTTCCCCGTGAGGGTGGGGGTGAGCGAAGTACCTTTTCTTTCCGTTGAAAAGTCCGGTGTAGCCCCCAAAGAGGGGCCCACAGAGTCTCTTTGATGAGGTTTTATTCTGGGAAAATTAATGGGCAGACCATGCAAAAGAAAAGAGACAATTTGCTCTTTGGGTTCCAAATAAATGCTTGTTTTTCTGACACTGCCTAAATTTAAATGGTCCTCAGTTTGACTGTGAAATTAACACCTCTTTGAGGTTAATTGTGGGGGTGGGGTGCAATTCACACCACTTCCAGAGCTATTGTTTGTCTGGATTCAGGGAGAACAGCACCCCACCACCGCCACCACCACTTCTCTAACCTCCGAATTTGCCTTGACAGAATTCCTGGGGTCCTTCCTAAGCTTAGGGGCTTTGCAGAAAGACAGAACTCATAATCACAGAGCCCCGCTTCAAGTTAGGAGCTGGGGACCTCAGGGAAATCTCTCAACTCCTTAAGGCAATCCAGACTTCTTGTGTTTTTTTTGTATTTTCAGTCGTTATTGCTGGTTCTTGTGCGTTTTTCTTTCTTTTTAATAAGTGTGTATATTCATTGCACTCAGCGCTGTGTGTCATAAAGCAATTCCTTTAAATACACTATTTATTTTCACCATCTGTGTCTTCATCCTGTTCTCCCTTTTCTCTCTCTCCAGAGCTTCTTCCTTCTTCTGGTCTTTTCTGTTTCCACGTCACCTATGCGCACACATGTATGTATGCATAAGTGTGTTTATGCATATATGTGTGAATATGTCTATATGTGTGCGTATCTGTGATGGTGTGGGGTGTGCATGTATGTTTATGCATATGTGTGAATGTATGAATATATATGCATGTGAGGTGCGGATGTGTAAATATTTGTGTTTATGCATATGTGTGTAAATGTGTGTATATATACTGGGGGGTGTAGGTGTGTGTATATGTGTGCTTATGCATCTGTGTGTGAATGTTATATTCATATGTGTGCGCATGTGTATGTGCTTTAATATAGCTATATAGTATCCTAAGATCCACAAACTTAAGAGAGAATATGTGATACTAGTTTGTCTTGCCTGGCTTTACTTCACTTAAATAGTATGAACACCAGTTGCATCCATTTTCCAGAACCTGACTAATCCATTCTTCTTTAAGGCCAAGTAGAGCTCCCTTGTGGATATATATAAAGCACATTTTCTTTACCCATCTGTCTGTTGATGATTTTTGAAACAGTCTCACACTTGGGGCGCAGGCTGGCTTCAAACTCCCAAACCTCCTGCCTCCACCATCCAAATGCTGAAATGACAGGTGGGAACCACCACCACGCCCGGCTCGGTGCCATCACTTCTCAAGCTTCCGCTATTAAAATGCTGGGGTTTACACATCGTAGAGCCAGTGACTGAGAAGAGGGGAAGGTCTAGTTCTATTTCATGATGTGTTTTCTCTGAATTAATTTCATGAAAGGATAGTAAATAAATGATATCTTGAGAAATATATTTGCATATATACTTTCTTTTTATTTATTCCATCTTATTTAGTTATCTGAGAGAGAGAGAAAGAGAGAGACCACCAACATACATGCTGGTGCAGTCGCCTGCTTGGTTACTGATAAATCATCATCAAACGGCTTAAGGAAACAAGGGATTTATTTCCTTACGACAACTTGGTTACAGTTCTCAGTCCAGCTTGACGGGAGAGCTCACACCAACACCAGGGCGGAGGGAACTGGCCACACCATCACCACATAACAGCTGAGAGAGGGACGATCCTTACTTGCCAGACCAGCATGTCTGGCCAATTATAAAGAAGGATGCCAACTCTCTCAACCAGCTCTCTGTCATTTATTCCAGGGCCTAATCCCACCTACCATGGGCTGGGCCTTCCCCATCAGCTAAATCAGCTAAACAATCTCCTGCAGCTTCACTCTGGGCTTAATCACTAATTCTCCACAAATGTGCCCAGAGTTCAAACCCTCAACAGTCAGGTTGACAACTGTACCTGACTATGACATTTATATATGGCAGAGTGAAGAATCAAGATAGAGATACGGCATCTCAAAAAAAAAAAAAAAAGAACGTATTCTGGCCAAGGATTTTTGCTATAAAGTTAATAGATACAGACAGGATAAAAATTAGAAAGACCCAAGACAAAAAGAAAACAATTATATTTTCTGTAAACTATGTATACATTCCATTGTTAATTACTTAATTATATCTTTTCTTTTTTTTTTTTTTTGGATTTTGATTTTTTTTTTTTATTTCCGCTCATACAAACTTAACAGGTACACCGGTCCCCTCCCTCCCTCTACCTCAATTATATCTTTTCAAATATTTTTCTGTGCATACTTTTTAAATCATATACTGAATTATTATCCTCGACTACCATTTGTGTCATTTAGCAACACATTATAAATACTTTCTGGGATATATTTTCAAATAACTACCCTGGTCTATGATGTCTTTATATAAACTGTCTGTATAATCCTGAGTGTTTCCATATTTTAGCCTTGTTTTGTGCGGGGGAGAATTCCATCTTCCTGACTCGAACTCACGCTCTGTAGCTGAGACCAGTCTTCATCTTCCAACCCTCCTTTCCCATCACCCAGGTGCTAGGATTACAGGTGGGTACCTCCGCCGTTGGAGTCTAACTTTCCTTTCTGTGTTTTTTAATTGTTTGTTATTATTTGATATTTCCATCCATTCAATAAAGGTTAAATAACTTTGATATATAGTGTAGCACACGTCCCTAAAATAAAGCAGTAAATCAGCATCATATATTCACTGGAGAGATACTCAGCACAGTGGATTCTAGTTTTCCATAATTATGCTATAAAAATGTGCCATAAATTTAACTACAGGCAATAGGATATTGCTTCATTTTTATGCCAACTTTAATACAGTAAATCCCTAAACATGGCACTATCGAACCAAAGGGGCAGACCCACCCGCTCTCAGACTCCTGACCCTGAGAGTTGGCCTTTCTTTTAAAGCTCCTGCTCTCAGGATCTTACCCCTCTGGCCCCAGGTGACTGACAGGTGTACCTGCCAGGGTTCTGCCGGGCCTTTTAAGCACAGGTTGTCATTGAAAATACCACACGGCTGTAAGAAGTGTGGGTGGTTCGGTTGACTAATGGCCCACAAACTGTGGCAGGAACTTGAAAGGTGACCTTTGTCAGGGATGACTTTTTGTGCGGCTTTGATTTCAGGTGAAAGAAGACAGAAAAGGGTTTCCTTTGAGAACTAGATAAGCAACTCGTGCGCACGGTAACAAATCCAGATGTCAGCCAAGAAAGCTAAACCACAAAATATAGGCTTGCTTGAGTTAAGGGTAAATTAGAAGTGTACATATCTTGTAGCTGGAAGTTCTTTCATCTGTTTTGTTTCATTTCGCTTTGTTTTGTCTTGGTGACAGGATCTCACTGTGCAGCCCGAGCCAGCCATGCGATCAGGATCCTCGGTCTTGACCTCCCAGATCGCTGGAATCGTAGTCAGTTACCATTGCTGGACTCGTAGTCAGTTACCATTGCTGGACTCGTAGTCAGGTACCATCACTGGACTCATAGTCAGGTACCATCGCTGGAATCGTAGTCAGGTACCATCGGGTATGGTCATGCTTGCTTGTTGATTTGTTGTTTTGAAGTGGGAATCTCATAATGTTGTGCAGACTGGTCTTAAACTCCTTCCTGCCTCAAGCCATCCAAGAAGTTGTAGTTACAGGGGTATGCCACAATCCCCAGCTGTGGAAATTCCATTCATGAGCCTGTATTAGAACAAGCTTGCCAAAATAGCATAAAACTTGGAAACAACCTGAGTGTTTCATCAATAAATTAAAAGGTCATTTTTGCAGCTATTATAAACATATATATGTATATATATGTGTGTGCATATGTGTATGTTTTATGCATAAAAGAATGATTCAGTAGCTCTCCTGTCAACCTCTAGAGAAATCCACATGGGTAGATTCTTGCTTGTGCTTGGTTGAGACAGGGTCTCACCGTGTAGCCCAGTCGGGTCTGGAATTTACTATGTAGCAAGCATAGACTGGACCTGTACTGGCAGTCCTCTGCCTCAGTTTCCCTGGTGCTGGGATGGTTGGGTGCATGCCACCACATCTGCCTAGCATGACTAGATTTCTAAAAAAATTAAAATTCCAAGTTAAAAAAAAGGTGGCTACAAAATGACACAAGTAGAGAAATCACACCAATTAATGCATATGTATTATATATATATATATATATATATCATGTTCCAAAAGGTACATGACATGTCTATAACAACTACACCATATAATACATATGCATGGATATATGTGTCATGCTCCAAAACATACATGATATGTTTATGACAATCACACCAAATAAATAGCACATATGTATTATATAATATAATATAAATAATATATCATGTATATGTGTCATGTTCTAAAAGTTACATGATGCATTTATGACAATTACACCAAATACTATGTGTGTGTGTGTGTGTGTGTGTGTGTGTGTGTGTGTCACCTTATGAGAGTCATCACCCCCTAGGAGTGAAGGAAAATGATCCAGAAGAAATGAAAATGGAAGACAACAAGAAAGAAACCCTCCATCCTCTCCATTTGATCAGCAATAAAATCATTTCTACTTGTGGCTCTATGTTGATGGCTGCTGTACTCACAGCAGCTAAAACATGAGGACAGACTCCACATCCGTCGACAGATGAACAGAGAAAAGTGTGGCCGCGGCAACGGCAGGAAATGTAGCTGCAGATCATTGTGTCAAATGACGTCAGCCAGGCTCAGAAAGACGAACGTCAGACGCTTGCTCTCTCTCACGTGTGGAGTCCAGAAGGGGTCTGCAGAAGAGGCAGGAATGGGAAGGTGAGGGAGGTGATGGTATATATAGGTGAAGGAGGAAGAGGAAAGAAGAGAGGGGAGAGCAAATAAGACAAAATCTAAAGACATCCCCGTGTGAAGACGTCACAATGAGACCCGCCTCTCTGACATGAACCAAAAAGTCCATAAAAATATTCTAAACAGAAAAGTTTCCTTTTTCCTTGAGCCTAATCTATTCACTTTAAAACATTCTAAGATTTTATGTGTTCTGCAGGAAAAGTACCATTCATTCCAAGATGTGCCCCATTTCAGCAATTCGAAGCTGTGAAAATAACTGTGTGAAATCCTGTGTATATAAGGCAAATACACAAAGGCTAGGAATCAAGCCAAGCCCCCAAGTCTTGGTTATATAAGCCTGTGGACCTTTAAGAACATTTTCAAAAGGAAAAAACAAATAGATCGTACATTATAGGAACATAGTTTGGGTGTAATATGTTGGATTTTTAAGATTACATTGCCCGTGAGAGAAATATTACCAGGACGAGTTAGTTGCCAATTTTTCCTTCACGTTCTGCAGGAGAATGAGAGCCAACAAAGAAGACGCCATGTTCTTTAACTTCATGTTTCTAGAAGTATCGAAAAGTATCTGGCTTGTCCTTAATAAACTTAACATTTATCCATAAAATGGCTCTTTTCTGAATTAAGGCTTTCCCCCCAAGAAAGAACAATCTTGGGACTGGGGAGACATCATCATAGTCAGGGTACTTGCAGTGTAAGCAGGAGAACTCGCGTGGAAACAGGCACCTTAGCCCAAGCGTCCGTAACCCCAGTGTGCTGAAGGGAAACGGGAGGTAGAAGAAGAGTGTCAGATGTTCCCTGACCATCTTGCCTGATTTTCACAACGGAGAGAAGACCCTGTCTCAAACAAGGTGGAAAGGCAAGGGCTAGCTCTGGAAGAGTGTCCCTGACCTCCTTGTGTAGTGTATCTCACACACACACACACGCACACGCGCACACGCGCACACGCAAGAACGACCTCTAAAGATTCACCCTCTGTAACTCTACACGTGTTCTCAGTGGTCTGGTTACCTCCCAGCTCCTGGGTTTGAAATGGATTCACTGGGTCAGGAGGAGAACAAACCCACCCGTATCCTTCTTTTCTCCTCCTTGGCTAAAAGAAAGCGTCACTCTGAGACAGGTTCAAAAAAGGAAAGAGAAAAAAAAAAAAAAAAACAATACCTTACGTAAGTTCGTGCAGCCAGACAAAATAAGACCCCGGTTATATCTGGATTTCAGGAAAACAGCGAATACTTTTGTCTGTTTGCTCTTCTGAATCTGATAAACGATAATTTTTTTTTTTTTTTTTTTTGCTGTAGGTGTCTGCTGACACTGCGTAGCATTTTATCGTGCATCTGAAATGCAAATTTAGCTGCTTTTTTTCTTTTCATTTTTTAATTTTATCTCCATGAAAGAGACAAAAGATATGCATGATTCTGTGTGTGTGTGCGTGCATGTGTGTATGTATGTGTGTGTGTGTGTTAGGCAAAGACAATTTCTTCTTCCGCCCTGTGGACTCCAGGAATTGAACCCAGGTCCCCATGTTTGTATGCAGGCGCCTTTACCCACTGAGCCATTTTGCCAGCCCTTTACTTTTCTAAATATGTTGTCAAACCTAAAGTCAAACTAGTCTGGCAAAAGAACAAACAAAAAAGGCCAGCGAGGGCTGGAGAGATGCCTCAGGGGTTAAGACGCTGCCTCACAAACAGAAGGTCCTGAGTTCAGATCCCAGGTCCCACATAAAAACATTAGGCAGAAACACAGTGGCCTGCACTTCCAGTCCTGGTGGGCGGAGCCTGAGAAATTCCAGAGCAAAGCAAGAAGGAGGTAGAAGCAATCCAGGATGATTCCAAAAGTCTCCCTTAGTCCTCCACAGGGACATATGTGCACACACACACACACACACACACACACACACACACTAAATTAATGAATAAAATAAAGTTTAAAAAAAGGCAGATGAAAGAAAAAGTAGACATGGAAACTCAGTGTGTCCATGGACGGCAGAAAAGAGACCAGAAGACCAGGATAACCAACTAAAAACTACAGAGAGAGAGAGAGAAAGAGAGAGAAGGAGGAGGAGGAGGAAAAAGAGAGGAGCAGGAAGAGGAGGAAGAAAAGGAAAAGAAGAGAGAAGGAAGAAGAGGAGGAGGAAGAAGGGGAAGAAGAAATAATCAGAAGTCACCCTGAAAGATGTGTATTTGATTTGGAAGCCATATATATATATATATATATATTTGCTGTGTGTTCTCACTGCGCAGACAGCTGATTGTAAGTCCTGTCAAACCACTGAGAGGTGAACTGGCCGCCGCAGCCTCCCATATGACTTGCTTGGGTCTGAACCATGTGTCCCCAGGGGCTCCAGCTGACCGCAAAGGAAGCAAAACCAGGAGCAGAGGGTCATGGCTGAGCTGGAAGGCTGAGCCGGGGGTCCCCTTCGCAGACTTGACCCCAGCCTCTTCTCACTGACTAAAGACTCCTGAAGTCACTTTTAACCCCTGGCTGGAATCATAGCCTGCGTGAGCTCCAGGCAGCCTGAGGACGATGATGAAGGGGAAGATCGGTGTCTGTTGACCAAGTCAACACATCACCACCTCCCCGGGCTCTCACTGGCATTGCAGTCATTTTCTGCCCGCAGCTCGGGGAGGAAGAACAGGGCAGACCCCCGGTGCTGAGGAACGGAAGCCTCTTCCTGTTCCTCCCTGGGTTACAAAAATAGAAGGAAGTGGGGTGCAGGCAGGCAGAAAGGAGGTGTCAAGCCGACATTCCTCGGGTCTGAGGCAGCAAGCCGTCTCCACCGTGTCTCACACCTGAGTTACAGAGACAGGCTCGCAGCTGTCTGCACGTGGGCCCAGGGACCAGAACCTTCTAGTGTCTCTTGGGTCCGCGTCTGTAATCGTTGTTGAGGTCAGAATGTAGTTGCCCAGTTAGTTTTGTCTTTTTTTTTTTTTTTTTAAATATCTCTAGGTTTGAAAGTACTTTCACTTTTACAGACATGATAGTAGCCTGGGGGGGGGGCAAATATCATGAGCCCTCAAAGGTCCTTTGGAAAGGAGGCCTTGGGGGAGTGTGCCCCCAAGACACTTTCAGTGCACAGAGATGTCAGAAGTCAGAGAGATTCCCCAAGGCCTGGGCTGCAGCCAGGTGTGTTAGTCTCCAGTTTTCCTTGTATTTCTTCCTCTCTCTCTCTCTCTCTCTCTCTCTCTCTCTCTCTCTCTCTCTCTCTCCCATCTCTCTCTCTCTCCCATCTCTCTCTCTCCCATCTCTCTCCTCTCTCTCTCTCTCTCCCATCTCTCTCTCTCTCTCCCATCTCTCTCTCTCCCCTCTGTCTCTTTTTCCCTCCCATTTCTCTCTCTCTCCTCTGTCTCCCTCCTTCCCTTCCCT
This sequence comes from Typhlomys cinereus, assembly GCA_023101885.1. Lineage (NCBI taxonomy): Eukaryota > Metazoa > Chordata > Mammalia > Rodentia > Platacanthomyidae > Typhlomys > Typhlomys cinereus. Next base: position 101,788 of record JALPQD010001026.1, on the reverse strand, counting down.
TTTCTCTCTCACTGCCTCCTCTCTCTTTCCTTTCTCTCTTCTTTCTCTTTCTCTCCTTCCTCTCTGTTTCTTTCCTTCCTATTTCTTTCTCCTCTGTCTCTCTCCTTCCTCTTTCTCACTCAGTCTCTCTTTTTCTTCTCTCTTTCCTCTCTCTCCTTCCTTTCTGTCTCTCCCCTTTTTCTCTCTTTCTCTCCCCTTTCTTTCTTCTTTTCTGTCTCTCTTTTTCCTCTCTCTCCTTCCTATTTCTCCTTCCTTTTTCTGTCTCCCTCTTTTCTCTCCTATTGCTCTCTCCTCTGTATCTGCCTCTCTCTCCTCTATCTCTTGCTTCCTTTATCTCCTTCTTTCTCTCTTCCTCTTTTCTCTCTCCCTTTCTTTTTCCTCTCTCTCTCCTTCTTCTTTCTCCTTCCTTTTTCTGTCTCCTCCTTTTTCTCTTTCTCTTTTCTGTCTTTCTTCTTTTCTCTGTGTAGAAAGTCAACTTTGACCCCAGTGGTCACTCCTCAGATGTGACCCACACTTTTGTTTTAACCAGCATATGCTCTTAGCCTACATTAAGTACAGCTAACAATGGGCTTCGTTATGAGATTTTCATATATGTCCATAATGTATTCGATCCTCTCCCCCCTCAGGCCCCTCCCATTCTCTCTGGTCCTTCCCCTTCCCAGCTTAATCCTTTTTTATGATCCCCTTTATCTCTCAGAGTAAGATTTACATGTGGATGAAGGGGGTCACATGGGAAGGACAGAACGTCCCTCGTGGGACATTTCTTACATTGAGTGGGGCTAGTTACGTGTAGAGTGGAAAGATAAGACATCGTTCCTCACCCATCGTAAAGTCCCATGGACATTCTTACAAGAAAGGAAGGGTTTGTAAGGGGAAAAGTGTAGTAAATTGACTAAGCCAAAGTTTATATTCGGGCCAGCAAGATAGCTCAGCAGATTAAAAACACTTGCTGCACAGATCAGGTGACCTGAGTTCGAAACCTGAATGAGGAAGTCAGCTTCGTGAAGTTGTTCTCACGTAACATGCATGCGGGAATAAGACCAGACAAATAATGTGAGGAACTTGAATCCAGCGAGGTTCTTAAATGGAGACTGGGGGGAGGGACGATCTCTGTTCAAGACTGGGGAGAAAGGACAGCTACACAGGATGTGATGGGACACGAAGGTGAGCTCTCATGGAACTCGCAGAGGGGACCCAGCAGTCCTGTCGGTTTGGATTCCTCAGGTCTTTGGGGGAAGCATTCATCCCCCAGGGGTGGGGCAGGCTCCAATGCAACGACAGGAGCCTCTGGGTTTTATGGCTGCCTCGCGGGGGGGGGGGGGGGGGGGCATGGAGTTCTAAATTCTATCAATCGCCTTGGGGAAGAGGCGTTTCTGCTTTATGGCCAAGTGTCTGGGTTGGAGGGAAGAACTACAAGTGGAGAGCAAGGCCCCCCTGCCTTGAAGAACTCTGCACGCCAAGGCCTCATACTTTGGGGTGTTGTGTCCCAAGCCCCAGCGTGTTTGAGGTCGGAACCGTGTGGATCCGAGAACCTGAGCCGGCCGTGCCCTTCTCTCCTGTAGGACACGGTCACCCATCCTTGGTGCCAATGGCTTAGGCCAGCAAGAGAGGCAGGATGGGAAGCGACCATGCATGCTGGTTCACTTCTTTGCTGAAGGAACGGATCCTTGCAGGAAAGTAATAAGATTTGGGAGGCGACTGATCAGCCAGCCAAGGGGAGCTGGATTTAAAGAGCTCAAATCCAGGTGTGCTTGCTACAAAGCTGTGATCCCAGCATTCCCAAGGCAGAGACAGGAGGGACAGAAGCTCAAGCGTATCCTTGGCTACATGGCAAGGCAGAGTTATATCATGGGTTATATGACACCCTGTCTCAAAAGAAAGAGGAGAAAGATGACGAAGAGGAGGAGGAAGGGAAGAAAAAAGGAAGAGAAGGAAGAAGAAGATGATTGAAAAAAGAGAAGGAGGAAAAGGAGACAGAAGAGAACAAGAGGGAAGAAAAGGGGAAGAAGGGAAGGAAGGAAGTGCAGGAGGAAAGGAAGAAAAATATGAGATATCTAAGGAGCAGCGCAGCGTGCATGAAAGCAGAGGTCTAAGTGAAAAGACTGGAGGTATGAAATAAAAATGGGATTCTCTATTTAAAGAAAAAAATCCCACCGATTAGCATGCAGGTAATAAGAGCGAGCTTTGGAAAACAGAATTCTAAAAGCAGAAATGGCCTCCTCGATAGAAGAGCTAGAAGCCGGTGTAAGGAAAATCCATGAACCAGAAAAGACCAAGAGTTGGAAAATAGTGAAGAGATCTCAGGGTATCCACAAAGTTGGGGTGCAGCTCAGTGGTAGAACATTTGGAGACAATTCCGAGCTATGTGGTAGGGGAAAAAAGTTTAAAAACTTCCGGAAGTCTACACATCTCGATAAAATTCTAAACAAAAAAAGAGAGGGAAAGACAGAAATGATTGTAAATGTTTTCAGAATTATATGTTTCCTTGAGGGTCACCCGCAGGACCCTCACCCACCCATCGCACCCCCAAGGTCCATGGGTGCTATTTTAGAACATTGGGACTAGAAAGAAAAATCCAAACCTTCTGAAAGAGGGGGAAAAAAGAGTTTACTACAAAGGACCAAAGTTCAGAGTAACTGCAGATTTGGCAACGCCAAGACCAAAGTCTGGGATGTAAGTTCTAAGCCAAGACCAACAGTTTGCTGTAGCACTTTCACAGCCCCGCGTGCTTTCTCAGGAAGTTGTTCTAGGAGGCGACACGGCAAACCAAACTCCCGAGCGAAATACACAGCAAATCTAAACTGTGACACTAAGCTCAGCCAGAATCCAAGACCCTGGGCTCAGGAGGGGGGCTGTGTTGATTTGCGGCTCAGTTTCACCCAGTTATCATGAGCATGATTGAGTCCCGCAGCGTGCAGAGATTTATTAGGAGGTCCCCGCCCTCGGCTCTGGGCCACATTCTTTTCCTGCTGCCTCCTACTGTATTTTTCCTCTAGTGCTGGGATCAAATGGAGACCCGCACTCTACTGGTACAGTCTCTGCCCCTGCTTCCTATTGTAGTTTTTTTTTTTCTTTTTTGAGAGAGAGAGAGAAAGAGAGAGGGAGTCAGAAAGAAAGAGTCTGCGATCACGCCATAGGGCACGGATGACGGTCAGAAGACAACTCAGAGGTAAATTCTCTCCTTTCACCGTGGTCCGGAGATGGTCTAACTCAGATCATCAGATTTGCAATAGGGGTCCCACCCACTGAGCTACCTCCACAGCCTCCTACCTCCTGCTCTGTGTGTGCGTGCATGCGTGCATGTGTGCGTGTGTGTGTGTGTGTGTGTGTGTGTGTGTGTGTGTGTGTGTCAGAGGCCACCCTGTGTCCCTGTGGAGGCCCAAGGGTGACTTCAGGCCTCACCCTGGATTACTCTACCTCCTCTTTGCTTTTGCTCTGGAGTTTCCCAGGCTCTGCCTTCCAGGGTCAGAAGTACAGGCCTCCGCCATTTTCTCCTAGTGTTTTTAACCTGAGATCCAGGATTCAAACTCAGGACCTTCTGCTGGTGAGGCAGAGGCTGACCCATCTCTCCAGACCCCCTATTTCCCACTCTTTAGAAGCAAACATTTTCACCTCTCATCGCTGTCTCTTTGACATTTGCCTTCGAATAGTTAAATAGTACAGTCACATTTTCACGGGTGCGTGTCTATGCGTGTGTGCGCAGGTGCGCATGGAGAGGCTATGCACGCACACGTGTGTACACACCTGCGGATGCCAGAAGACAACCATGCATTTCAGATGCTATTCCCTGCCACTGTGTATTTATTTATTCATTTATGCATGGTCTCTCTCTGACTTGGAACTCGCTAATTAGGTCAACCTGGTTGGCCAGAGAACTCCCAACATCCTCCAGTCTCTCCCTCTCCAGTGTTGGGATTAGAAGTGTGTGCCACCGTGTGTGTGTGTGTGTGTGTGTGTGTGTGTGTGTGTGTGTGTGGACTGCCCTCAGGTCTCATGCTTACAAAGCAAGCACTTTACCCACTAAACCATCTCCTCAGATCAGAATTTTCCATTTTAGCCTTGTCCTACTCCGGCTCTTCTTAGTAGCCCCCATTGTCTTCCTGATCACCAGTGCCAACAATCACCTGCCCCATCCCTCTTAGATCTGCTTATCCAGAAAGTGTCACCTTGATTTCTACCACACTGTCAGATTTTGATGTTTGATTCCTGCCACTCAAAGCCATTTAGTGTGTGATGTGCGCGGGTGTGATCTGAGGCTTGAAGTCAATGGGCTTCGAGCAAAGCAAAGATGGAGAAGCAGCAAAAATAAAATTGTCGATAATCAAGGCGAGCCCACGGCCGTGTGAATAAGACTGTCAACAGAAACACGAGAGACCACGCAGGATACAGGACGCGCGAGGGAAAGTGATAATAAGTAGATTTCTCAGGGCAGCACGCGTGTGAAATGCAAGATCAAAGAAAACACTCAGCCTTCTGACTCCAGACACAAATTGGCAATTAGCCCAGCCCACCTTCCACGGTGACCACAGAAGGGCGATGCCATCCAAACAGGAAGCCCCCCCCCCCCGCCTTGGGGAGCTTACAGCCCTGTGGGAACTGCGACTCTTTATCTTCTCGGGGCTTCTTGCCCTTGCTGACCCTCCACTGGAGACTGGAATTCTCTGAAGACAGCCGGGCAGATCTGGGCAGGCGGCTTGTCTTCAACATCATATCCTGCCCCCCCCCCATCCCATGCCTACCCTGCTGAATATGGAGACCAAAGTTATCTGAATGAGAATCTTGTCCCAGGATGGGAAGGATTTCTTATGGGGGGTGGGGGAGCTTGGGAGATACCACCTCGAAACACGCTGTGGGTTGCTGGTTGCAACTCGGAACCACAGCAAGTGCTGTGAGGACCCGTCTCTGAACTCTCACCTCTGCCCGAACATGGGTGCTGCAAAAGGACCTCAGGGACGTCGACACAGGCCAGAAGACTTGAGTCCACACTACGTCACACAGACTTGGCTGGGCTGCTGCCTGTTCTTAAAATCCATGGAGATAGCCGCCCATCTCACATGCACACCATGTGCACAGTGCACACACGAGTGCACATATACACACGTGCACGTACACACACGCATAGATAGCTGCCTGCCTCACATGCACACTACTTGCAAGTGTGCACGCACACACACAGAGAGAGCTGTCTGCCTCTACAGGGTGTGTACACATACACAAACGCACACACATATGCACACAAACACCATAACATGCACATACATAAATGCGCGCGCACACACAAATAGCACAACACACACAAACATGCACACATCACACACATGCACATAAACACCACAATATACACACACACAAATATCACAGCATACATATATATACACACATGCATATGCACACAAACACCACAACACACATATACAAGCATGCACACAAACACTACAATACAACAGAGCATGCGCGCGCACACACACACACACACACACACACACATATAAAAAAGATTTTACTTATTTATCATTTAGAAAAATTAAGTAAAAATAAATAGATGAGAAAAAATAGCAAAGAAATATAAAGTAAAATAAAAAGTTGAGAAGGCTCAATAGGTAACGGGACTTGCTGTGTATGTATAATCAATAACATAATTCAATCCCGAAACCTACAAAAGTATGTCCTCTGCACACTGTCCTGTGAAAAACCACACACACACCCGAGCGCAGGCTCTAAATTAATTAATTAAAGCAAAATAAAATTTAAAAATGGCCGGGTAGTGGGCAGGGTAGCGGCGAGCTAAGAGTCAGGACATTCTACCTGGGAAGCAGTCCCCAAGAACACCATGTCAGTGGCTCAGGGGCCCCCGGAGGCCAGGCAGGCGCAGCTGTGTTTGTCCAGGGTGCAGGGCGCCTCTGGGCAGCCTCTGCCATTCTCCTGGGCATCTGCTTCATCCTGGGCAGTGTGTCTTACTGCAGGATTCTCAGCCGGGGAAGGAGGGGTTTCAATGTGTAGATTCACCAAGGAGCCATTTAAACGCTGGAACTCGTTCCTTGACCTTTGAATGGCGGGCAGTAGGGGAGAGGCTCGAAGGTTTAGAGAGAGGAAGAGCTGGGGGGATTTGGGGATGTTCTGCGGAGGGTTCTGCCTCGGGCCCTGTGGAGGGCAGGTGGGTTGGACCTGCTTTGAGGAAAGCGTTCTTGAGCCCCACAGCGGACACTTTGGCTGGACTTGCACTTGGCTTCTCCCTGCTCACCTCTCTCCAGAAGCATCTTCCTAAACAAGCCCCTCCCACCCAACTTTCCTGATTCTTTTCCCCTTGTCTCTAACCTGAGGAACAGCTGCTTCAAAATAGTAACATGCAAGTCTGTCTTTAAACACCAAGGAATTCATAGCTAAGATTTTAAAAATTCAAGGCTGGCACTCTGCTGTTAAAAACAGACAAAGCTGGAAGGTTTCGGGGCGTGAGGTGGAGACAAAGCGAGAAGCCGAACTTTTGACTCCCACCTCCAGACTTCTGGGTTTTGTGGGCTTCGGGTCGGACTGTGCCATCCTGGGGTGGCTGGGCTGTGGTTTCCTCCCGGCTTCTATAGAACTCAAAGAAACAAACATCAGCACTACTCAAAGACCTCGAGAGATGAGAGTGAGGGGCTATTTAAGGTTTCGCATCTTAATTTCTGACATACTTCTTTGATAAAACCACTTGTAGGCATACTTCATATTCCGAAAGATCCTTCGCACTTAAAAACACAGCTGTTGTTTATGTCACATAGCTGTTCGATAAATCAGCAGCTTATTAATTTTGGTTATACTTCGCAAGAGAGAAGCTGGCATAGCCCAAAGGCCTGGGTGGAAGAGTCGAGAACAAAGTGACATTCGGTCTTTCATCTGCTGTACACATTTCACACGAGGCCCCCCAACTTCTCTGAAACGTGCCTTCCCCTACAAATTGAGGAAAAAGGATTTCTGCCTGATAAGCAGAGTGAATATAAAATACCAACCAGAATTCTCTTGCAAAGAGGACTTTAACATATATGAATCCTTTATTCCCAAGCAAGGTCTTGAGCTAGACTGTGACTCAGTCGGCTGAGGGCTTGCCTAGCATGCATGCATGAAGACCGGGATTTGAACCCAGCACCAATATGGAGCCAGGGTGAAGATGCATCACTGTGACTCCTGCACGTAGTAAGGGGACAGGCAGGTCACAAGGTCAAAGTCAGCCTCCCCTACAGAGGAATCTGAGGCCAGAATGAGGTTACATGAGACCCTGTCTCAGAAAAAAAGGTCTCTCTCTCTCTCTCTCTCTCTTTCTCTCTCTCTCGTGCATGCGTGTCTGTGTGTGTGTGTGTGTGGTGTGTGTGTAGAAGAGGGTATTGAGTGTGTGTGTCTGTGGAGGCTCAAGGGTGGGTGACATCAGTAATCACCCTACATTGTTCTGCCTCCTTATTGTTTCATTCTAGGATTTCCCAGGCTCTGCCTTCCAGGGCGGGAACTGCAAGCAGCCTCCATTGCTACCAGGCATTTTTTTTCCATGGGATCTGGGAATCCGAACTCAAGTCCTTTTTGGTTTTGAGGCAAAGGCTTTAACCTTTGAACTCTCTCCCCAGTTGTGGTCTCCTTCCTCAGCCAGAGAGACAAACTACGCACCTGCGAAAAGGTGAGCCGACAACGTGGCTCCGCATCAGCTTGCCTTGCAGCTCACAAGAGATCATCCACGAGCTGTGCATTTTCCTAAGAAGCAGAAAGAAGAGGGAGCAGGCTAGCGCAGGTAGAAAGGCCGAGAGCGTGTTTGGGGATCATCAAAGGTGTGACTTGTCAGCTGTGTTGTTAACATACAAGAGTGGGTTAACACTCTTCACATGTTAGCTGAAGCTAACTCAGAGGAAATGTAGGAAACACGGCTGAACAGATCACGTCCTTGCTGAGCAAGCCAAAGGACCCAAGTCTGGATCCCTCAGATCCCAGTGAAAGGCCAGATGAGCGTGGCAGAACACCTGGAATTTCAGCCCCAGAAGGCAGAACTGGGAATCACTATGAGGCAGGATTAGAGCAGCTATGCTGGCACTGTCTCTCAAGGTCCTTGAAGGTCTTTGGAATTCCTGAAGGTCATCCCCCCACTGCTGGAATCACCCTGACGGAGCACCCCTGCTGAGGAACTGACTCCAGTCCCAGAGATAAGATGGCAACTTCCCTAGCAAAGGATTATGGAGATGAGCCCTCCATAGTCAAAAACATCTTGGTCTCTAGCCCCACATGGGCCCAGGAGCAACTGGGTTGGGCCCCCATTGGAGCAAACCAATGAGAAAAAGCCAGTTTCCCCGGCTTGCCTAGGTGTACGAATATGCCTGGCCCTGGCAGCCATCTTTGGCGCCCTACCCCTCACGGCACTTGGCATGTCACTGTCTTTCTAGCTCCTTGCCTCTCGTGGATTCCATGAATTCTCTGGCATTTGCCCCTCATGGCAAGCCTTTCTCTCCTCTCATAAACTCTACCTTAATCCTCTACACGTGTTCTGGTTTCAATCTTTGACTCCGGAACACAAGAACTCCGTGTCACCTAGAGCAAGCTGGCCAGCCAGACTAACCCTACCCGTGAGCTCTGAGTTGGATTCAAGACCCTTATTGAGACCCCGTCTCAAAAAGAATAAGGCAGAAGAGCGATCGTGATCTCAGGTGCTGATCTCAGATCTCAGCACGCGTGTAGATACGTGCAAACATACAAACGCACAAGCATGCATCCCCCCCCACACCCCCCACCATCATCACACACACCCATGAAAATGGAAAGAGCAAATAAATTAAGAAATGAGCAGTGTCTCGTGGACAGGGCAGCGTTTTGGATAGGTTCCTCCAGGCTGGCCTTACGGGCCAGGTGTCATCACACACAGCTTAAGACAGCAGAGTCTAGGCTGCTGGCTAAGCCCAGGTCCATTTCATATGAGTGTCAATCCCGAGCCAAGGCTAATGGGGACCGTGGAAATTCAGGTCTGTCCTCAATGGAAGATCCAGCGGTGTCCCCCATTAATTAATTAATTAATTAAAAATTTAAGCCCTTTGTTCCCTGAGTAGCCACTCAGGTTTCATCCCCAAAGCAAGATGTATCGTGGTAAGGAAGCCGCCTCAGCGGGCGGGACACAGGAGAAGCTTCCGACAACCAAGCATGTGGAGCCCTCTCACGGGGAGACCCCAGGGGTGACGGTCTAATCCAAGGTCCCTGGAGGACAGCTCTTCCATAGGGAGCCACTGAAAATGGTTGCAGTAGGAAATTTCTAGAAGGAAACACTGTCTGGAGCTGTAACCACGTATGGAATGGAGAAAGGATAGGGGCAAAATGAGATGATGTTTCCGCAGGTGGGAGGTGCGCTATAGAGGAGACACATCAAGGAGATAAACATGTGGCTCCTTTTAGACACCCCTTATTACACCCACAGGTTGGGGGGGCACCCAGCAAGCCCCTCCCACAGACGGTGTTTATTACAGAAAAAGCACAACTGACCAAGGAACGGAAAATAAATGACAACAGACCGACTGTTCAGTCTTAAACAGGACATCTAAGCTACCCCAAGGCTTAGGGAACATCAAGAAAGTTGGGGCAGAAAGATTGTCAGAGCCTGAAGGAAGACCGTAGTGCTCCTGGACACGACAGGGCTGAAGCATCCATGATTTCACTGTAGATTATGTATTTTATATTTTTTCACAAGAACTGCAGGGGAATTATCCTATCAACATCTCACTTCGAAAGGGAAAGATCTCAAGGAAGCTCCGTGCCTCCCGGAGAGACTGAGGAAGACTAATGCAGATGAGGAAGTAAAGGAGGATGCTTTCCTCTGTGGTATTTCCACTGATCCAGGATGCTTGCTGGAGCATGAATCAGGTCAGGCACATATCATCAAAGACAAACCAGATGAAGCACAGTGGGCCCCACTCGTGAAAATAAGAAGGAGTGTGATAGGGGAGATGAAGGGCTGTCAGGGGAAAAGGAGAGGGGATGGGTTTGGGGTAAAGGGGTAAAAAAAAATCATAAATTCACTATATCCGTATAATGCAAAACTAAAAATATATATTAAAAAAAGAAAGACTAAGAACACAGCATTAAGTCGTGTAACCAAGGATGAGTGGGTAAATAACAACAAAAGTCAGGACTCCATCCATCCAGAGAAATCCCTGCAAAATAGAAGACCTCTGTCTCCCTGTAGCCTAGGGCAAGAGAGATATGCCAGAGGATAGGTCAGATATTTTATCCAGACGCGGTACTTAGAATTTTTTCCCCCAAATTTACACAAGGAAGATAGGTTTGGGGGTTTTTATCTCTGTTTTAAAGATGAGATAACAGTTAAGGAACTTGCCCAAGGTCATGTAGCTAGAAGCAGCAGATAGAATCAGAAGTAGGCAGAAGAGGCTGATGGGAGTCCAGGCTGCCCGCTCCTTAGTTTCCCATTCCCTGCACCGCTGCCTGGCAGTAGTACCCATAATCCATGCAGATGGCATGGCCATGAAGGTATCTATTGGCAATCAGCACAATTGGTAAGCAGACTTTTTTTTTAGCAACAAATGGCCTCAACTGGCCTGAAAGTCGCATCTCGAATCATTTTGCGGAAAACTTTTTGTTGAATTACTGCAGTTCATTAATCACATCATCCCAAGCAGGAAGGGGGAGGGGAGACCAGGGAAGATAATGAACAGGGAGATATGGGGAACCACGTGATATGCAAATGCAGGTATGCAAATGTCATGAGGAACCATCGATTGGTAATGAGTAGACGCTAATAGCGATTGTTCAAAGCAAAAGGCTGAGGTCGGTAGTAGAAGTAAAATGTCCTTCCGCACACTCAGCACTAGGCAGCTGTGGCCAGGCTGGACTGGTGCCGCATACCATAAGTTTTCTTCTCCTTGGCCTGGAAGGAGGTCATTACTTTGAGGTGCACTTAAAGTTGTCTCTTAAATCTTATCTGTGTCTTTTAGAGTTTGGGGAATTCGATTTCAATGTGTCAAAATCCCCCCAAGGGCTGGGAAGATGTCGCAGTGAGTAAAGCGCTTGTTACACAAACACCTGGGTTCTGACCCCCAGGGACCTTCCAAATGCCAAGCTACGGGCATGGGGGCCCATCTGAAATCCTGGCATTTGCGCAGCAGAGACAGGATCCTGCAGCAAGCTGGGTAAACTCGCCCAAGCTCTGGGGTCAAGCGGGAGACCCAGCCTCAATACACGAGGTGGAAAACAATTCAGGAAGACACCAGATATCAATCTCTGGCCTACACACACACACACCCCTATACACACACACATATATATACATATACATAATATGCACACATACACACACCTATACACACATACACACACCTATACACACTTTCACACATATACACACATATATACACACATACACATACATGTGTGTATATATTATATATATATATACACACACAAACACACATCAAAAATCTTGAAGTACTAGTCCATCATTTCTAACACCCTCACACTTTCCTTCATAGTAGAAAGGAAAATATCAAATATGCCCATGAAATATTATTCACAAAAGCTACAGCAGCACATTTGCTGGTCCTTTCCTTCCACTCCCCTCCCCCCTTTGTTAATGCCCGGCCCAGGTCCCTGTTAGACCTTTCCCAGCGTTACCTCACCACCCCCCAGGGGTTTCCATGAGCATCTACACATTGTTCCCCCTGCTGTCCTTCTCGGCACACTCACACCCTCTGGCAGCTGCTCCCTTTTCTGCCCAAGGCCTTAGACTACGGCTCTGGGCATCAAGAAGTCTCTGCCACATAGGAGTTTCTGCCACCCTCCACCTGCTGAAGTGTAGACTTGGTGCTGAGAGATGCAACATGGATTCCATCTTGCATTCCCAATAGTGCAGCAAAAGCAAGCTCCAAGTCTACATCCCCATGGCCCAGACTGGACTCGAACCCGTGATCCTCCCGACCCCGCCTCCCTAGAGCTAAGCTTAGAGACATGCTCGCCACACCCAGGTTTAATGACAGATCTTTCTAATTACTAGGTCCTTACTAAAACACAGCTAAATTAAAGGTCTTGCACTAGACTTCGCAGGAGTGGCCCTAAGACAAATCAAGATAAGGTAAATTCCTCCCCTGGGTACAATGGTGGTCAGGGTAGAGGACTCCAAGTCTCTAACCAAAAAACGTTGACAGCTCAAAGTGACAGAGACAGCTTAAAATAGTATAAAACTTCAAGTCTCTGATGCATCTCAGGTTCTACCTGCTGCCTGGGTTTCTTTAGAACTAAGTCTTGTATTTTCCTCTCTGTTTGACATTGCTTTGGAAAGATGGAACTAAATCTCTAACCTGTTGTAACGAACAAAACACGACAGACGGCCCAAAGTGCGAAAGGCAAAAAACCAAGTGAAAAACTGCTGCGAGAGATGAGCAGCCTGTGTGCCAGGAAAGTATGTGGGTTGATGGTGGGAGTTTCGCACCAGTCGGTGTTTTTGCCTGACTCTTGCACAAGGGAAAAAGAGGAGGTGATGTGAGGAGATCTGGCTAAGACGGTTAAAATCAGATTGTTATTAATCAATGGAAATAGCACTTGCAGACATTTTAAAAATCCCCTCAAATAAACACACACACACACACACACACATACCTATCAGTCTTAGTCAATCTTGTCCAAAAGCATGATATGCTTTAATTAGAGACCTCCTCAGACCAGTAAGATGGAAGAACAGTCTAAGCTCATTCCCATCATCACCCTCAGGCTTTCACATGCACACAAACTCATGTGCACGAGCACACACACACACACACACTCACGCATGCATGCAAACACTCATATATTCATGCACATACCCCATATACACATTTACACGAAACGGAAAAACAATCTTAGAAGCATTTCATAGCCTCTAAAAAACAGCATTTCAAATTAGTGAGGTAAAAGATAAATTACCCAAAAGCCAAGAAATAGTTGCTCAATTGAGGGGGAAAAATAGCCTCATTCACTAACCCACACCATTTGAAAAATAAGTTTCAGGTGCGTGAAAGATTAAAATCGGAGAACTATACAGAACATTTGTATTATCTTCAAGTGGGAAAGGCCTTTCTTAACATGACCTCAACAAGCAGGCCAAATCACACTTGCCCTGGCAAGACCGCGCCGCTGAAGACACACAAGCACAGGGAAGTGACAATCACTCAGTTACGGAAGGTACCGGAACTGAAATGATTCGGAAGCAACCTCTTCCAGCGGCTGCTCAGGCAAGAGGAGTAAAACGTCTTTCCTGTGTCATTTCCAGAGGAGCAGACACAGGTTTAGACTCCTGACTATATAAGCGAAATCATAGAACAGCAAGCGGGGATGAAGCTACGAAAATCACATCATGAAGCATCTCAAGCCGGGGAGATGACCTGTGGGTGAGAGCGCTTGCTGTTCAAGCAGGAGAAACCGGGTTCAAATCCCAAGAACCCACAGAAGAAGCCAGGCCCGGTTTCAAGCACTCGACACCCAGACATACACACAAAGACACACATACATATACAGACACATACACACAAACACACACACATACACATACACAGACATACTCTGAGATACATATACACATACAGACACACACATACACAGACATACACTGAGACACAGACACACACAGACACACACATACACAGACATACACTGAGACACACATACACAGATATACACAAACACACAAAGACACATAGACACACACAGACATGCACAGTCACACATATACAAAGACACACATAGACATATACAAAGACATACAAACACACACATATACACACAGACACACACAGAGACACACATACAAAGACACACACACACAAACACACACAGACAGACACATACAGACACACACTCACACGCGCACACGCACGCACAAGAACATGAGCACGTCCTGTCCCATCCACCTCCCCATGTTCCCTGCCGTGGCACGATTACCTGCTACATAAAAACGAAGCCAATAAGGCTGGGGAGAAGTAAAGACTTTACCTTGTGAGCAAAGGGACCTGAGTTCAGATCCTCCGATCCCACATAAAAACACTGGGTGGAAATGGCAGCGGCCTGCACTTCCGGCCCAAGAAAGCAGAGTCTGGGAAATCCCAGAGCAAAACAATGAGGAGGTGGAGTAATCCAGGATGATTCCTGATGTCACCCTTGGGTCTACACACACACACACACACACACACACACACACACCACCACCACCACCACCACCACCAACAACAACAACAACAACATAAACAAAGCTTCTTAAAAAATGAAGTCAACAGAGCACGTCTGTGTGGGCTCAGAGTAAGCTAGAGATCGCGGTGGGCATTAGCAGGAGACCCCCATCCGCTAGAGTCTCTGATCTATTTCTGCCAGAATCAGCAAGGTGAGGGTGGGGTGGCGCTGTCCAGGCCTCCTGGGGGTCCCTCCCCCAACCCAGGCAGCTGTGTCTGCTGAAGACTTCCTAACTCGCCCCTCCCTCCCCCTTCCTTCCTTGACATCACGGTTTCGGCGCGTGTCCTTCCAGCATTGGGGTCACTGGCATCCACACCCCGGGCATGAGCAGCAGCAGAGACCCCCAAGGCAAGCCTGCCCATGCTGCCGAAGGGTTTCCCCTGAGTTGTTCACGGGCACAAGCCCCCGTCACTAGTCCCATGTGACTGTGGACCCCCGAGTGTCAGAGTCCACGTGGGTTAGGAGCTCTTTCCCTCCGGATGAAGAGCTCTCTAAGTTCTGCTGAGCCTTCTGCGCTCCAAGATTCCAGCCCCACCTCCTGCTACTGTTTTCCACTTCTCTACCTACACTCTGTCCGCAGGGAACACTTGAGCTTCCCTAAGCAAGTTTACAGAATCTTCCAGGTGGGTTCAGCGTCTGCTCTTCATGCTGGGAGCCTCCATGCGGCGTGGGATCGAGAAGATTCTCTGACCTGCTGCAAGACTGGCATCTGGAAATGCTGGAAGGCCCTCTGCACTACCCCAGAGGTCAACTCTGATTTCCTCTGTGGCTGATAAATCAGACATAGCACCTACAGTCTCCAGCACCGTCTTTCCTGGCTTTGTTCTTGCTATTTGTCTTTGTCGCTTTTCACAATCCCATCTGAATTCTCCCTCAAGATGCCTCCTCAAAGATTAAGGCCACGTAGGTATCTCCCAGGCATCCTCCATCCCTCTAGGGACTGACAGCCCTAAATGTACTCCATGGGAACTGGGAAGGACTTATTCCCATGACCTCTTATTCCCACGACCTCAGTCTTCACGGGCAGGTCGACAGCCTGTGCGCACTTCAAGCACTTTTTTGTACTTATGTACCAAGTACCATTGTGGTAGTTTGGATTTTCCTGATTAAAGGATTTGTGCTTACCTGCTTTGGAGGTGGTGCCAGGAGCTAGATAGAAGTGAGGGGAGATAGGAAACCCACAAAGAATGTGCTTAGCGGGAGCTGAAGAATTTCTTTTGAAAGACTAAAGGCAACACATTAGAATTTACCCAGAACCGGATGTGGCTGCACCAGCAATAAGGTGATGTAAATCAAAGGATTAAGGGGTTCAAGACCATCCTCAGCTCCAGGTAAGTACAAGGCCAAGCCTGGGCTGCAGGAGACCCTGTCTTGAGAAAATCTCTACCCACCCGCAAAGAACTATTCTGTCAAGAAACAAGGGATTCACAGTAATGTTCATTTGCCACACCTCCCCCTTGGCTGGTGGAGGATTGAACTCTTTGGAGACATGCCAGCACGTGCAGACCTAAATGTTCCCTCCGGCAGAAAACACCCGCAGGCAGAAATGCTTGGAAGCGCAGGTGAGAGTGGCCAAGGCGACGGGCAGGTCCCTGGGGACGTGCTGTGGTCACTCTGCAATAAAGTCAGGACAAAGTGGCTTAAGGGGCTTTATGTTTGGCTTTCAATGATCTGGTTGCAGTCCTTGCTCTAGCTTGGCAGGAGAGTCCACACCGAAACCAGGGTCCAAGAGATCTGGTCACATATAAGGGCTGAGAGAGGGATAAACCTCACTTGCCAGACCAGCGTGTCAGGCCAAGTCTACTGAAGGATGCCAACTTCCTCAACCAGCTCCCTCCATCTTCTTCCCCTGCCCAGGGCCTGGTCCCGCCCACCGTGGGCTGGGTCTTCCCCATCAAGGAGACACTCTCCTGCAGGCCTGCTCAGGACTTAACTGCTAATTCTTCACAGCTGTGTCCAGAGTGCCAGAGCTTCAGTTGCCAAGTCGATGCCTGTGTCTAACTATGGCAGTGGGCTACAGCGTTTGGGAAGAATAAAAAAGGGTCAAAGACAAGGAGGAGGAAGGTTCAACCCCATCCTCACTAAGCTTGCAGAAATATATGTGATCGTGTATGACGTGTATACTGTGTACAGGCATATGGTCTGTAAAGGAATTTGAAGTTCATCGTGAGTGATCACGAGTGCCTGTAATCCCAGCCCGGGGGAGGCTGAGGAGGGAAAAGTTGTCCATTGGAGGCCAACTTGGACAACATGGTAAGACCCCCGACTCATTCCTGACTCAAGAAAGGAAAAAGAAACAAAGAAACTAGGAAGGAAAGAAAGAAGGAAGGAATGAAGGAAGTAGATAAAGGAGGAAAGAAAGAAGGGAGAAAAAAAGGGAGGGAGGGAGAAAAAAAGGAGGGAGGGAGGAAAAAAGGGAGGGAGAGAGGAAGGAAGGGAAGGAGGGAAAGAAGGAAGGAAGAAGGGAGAGAGGAAGGGAGAGAGGGAGGGAAAAAAGGAGGAGGGGGAGGGGAGAGGGAAGGTGGGAGAGGATGTGAGGGAAGAGAGGGGAACTCCTTGCACTCAGAACCACTCGGTGCACCACTGTGTTGCCTTGAGCTGCCCACACTGGAGCTTCAGACGTGACCTAGAGCCGTTGCGCTCACGGCCTCCACATTCTAGAACAGCACGGCTCTGACAGATGCCGTGGCCCTGGCTACCCATGGTACTCGGTCGCGCATCCACCGGTTTACGGATGGATGACCCAGACTTAGGATTTTAGCCCATGGCTGTCCTCCGGAGCAGGGAAGCTTCCTGTGCTGCTCGCTGACAAGCAGGGGACGCCGCAGCCCAGCCCGCCCCGCGTCTCTGTCAGTCATGAATCTCAAGGGGCTTCATTGCAGAGAGTAAATATGGAGCGATCTGGTGCACAGTTCACATTCGTGTCTGCCACTTCTTTTTTGGGTTTTTTTTTTTCCCAAAGTCTCTGGTGCCCCACTTTGATTTCCATCTAGAGTTGCCAGCATGTTCTTCTCGGCCCTATAAGTGCTAGACTGAGGCTTGTCAGATTGGCTTTTGAGAGTGACACCCCCATCCTACCTTGTCAGGTTGACTTCTAAGGGTGTTTGACTTAACACTCCAGAGCCCTCACCCAAGATTCCCGTGCACCTTCTTCATGGTTAGCCCTGATCTGGTCACAGCAGGCGGGATGCTGGGTAGCTCTGCAGGTGGACAGGAGTCTCAGCTTATGAGGAAGGATCACCTGACAACCACACCCCCCCCATGTCTGGACCACCCCTGCTGGTCTGTCTCCTCACGGGCTCCTCCACGAGACAACTAAAATCCTTCCTAGCCAGGTTGCAAACTTCCATCTTAATCTCCCCTATTTCAGCTTGTTTTACTAATTTTCAGGCCTCCACATGCACATTCACATACATGCACGTATCCTTGCACCTGCACACGTGAAAGCATACATACAAAACACACCACATGCCCACCACAAACACACATACACATGCAAAAAAAAGTACAGATTTCACTAGTTACACTGATAACAGGACAAAATATAACTTAATCTATTTTTGCCTAACTATATAGTTAGGGATCATTCGCTTACAATTCATCCCTTTTGATACAGTTCGTAAGATACTAGTTTGTAGTAAATTGAATGGCACAGAAGATTTTTTTCATTTTTTAGGTCTATTTTTTATTTTCTATAAGTAATTCATCATTGTTTCCTGTAATGTAAATATAGGAAAATACAAAAACAGCATTCCTAGCTTACCATTTAAAAATATGCTCTCCATGGGCACCTGGTTCTTCCAAAGCTTTTTTCTTGATTATGAGACATCAGTTCCCATTCAAGATTTCTATAAGTAATGAGGAGTCTTTGCTTCAATTCACTCTGCAAAAGAAAGAATTCTTCTCCAGACTCTAACAGAAAGACAATGTCAAGCTTCATGGCATTCAAATGCAAAGAACCAAGGAGGATGTATCTTGCTGTCTCTAGCTTATTCTTAGTTCTAGAACCTTCTCTGATGCTAATAAAAATATAAAGCTTTATATTTTTATTGAACTGTCCAGTCATAAATACATAGACTGGGTTAAACCTCTGCCTCACAAGCAGACAAAGGTCCTGAGTTTTGAAGCCAGATCCCAAGTAAAAAAAAAAAAAGTCAGGCGGAAATAGTGGCGGCCTGCACTTCCAGGCCTGGAAGGTAGAACCTGGGAAACTCCAGAGCAAAGCAATGGGAGGTAGACGCAATCCAGGGTGATTACTAAAGTCACCCTTGGGTCTCTACAGGGACGCACAGTGCACTCTAATACACATAGACACAGATACACACACACACACAGACACACACGCATGACTGCAAAAAAGAGACAGGCACACAAGCAAACCTAAAAAATAAAAATAAATAAATAAATAAATGTATAGATTGATCGAATGCCTGCTTTATTGCAAGTACCATCTAAGTGTTAGTGACATGGTGGCATCTTCCTAATGCAGGAAGCAAAACGAGTAAGATACATTTAGAATGGATACATTTAGAATGGTAGTAATGTGTGCCAACCAGGGCTGGCGAGACAGTCCAGCAGCTTTCAACTTGACCCCACCTGGCATTCACTAAGATCAGCTGTCAGACCACCTAAAGGGATGATCCAGATGAACACATTTACAACACAAAGACCAGCCCTAGATGTGATCGGAACCTCCCAGTAGCAGACCGGATCAAAGGAACCACAGAACAGAAGACTTTGAAGAGAGACTCTCGCTTCTTCGACTCTCCAGGAATCCTCCAGCCTTCAGCCGCCACCCACTGGCCTGCTGGACTGAGCCGCTCTGAGCGTCCAGGATGCCTGCAGTGACTTAGCTGCCCCCAGCTTCAGCCGCCAGCCGTGTCGCCTCCACCATGAAAGATTCTATCTCCTCTCTGGAACCGTAAACGGAGTACACCTCCCATTCTCCTTCACGTTGCTTGACTTGGGGTGCTCTCTCACAGCAACGGAAAAGCGTAACCATTACAGCAGCAAAGATATCTGCTCGCACAGCCAGTGAGTGACTAGGTTCCAATCCCAGAAGCCCACGCGCTGAAAGGAGAGAACTCACTTCCAAAAGTTACCTCTGCACATTCTTCTCCCCCTCCTTCTCAAATGGATGAATAAATATATATTTGGATTAAAAAAAAATAAGTGCCGACCACAGAATCAAAGTCTATTTCAAAATGCCTTTTGTTGAAGAGAAGGTAAAAATATACACAGCAGAAGACATACTGGGGGGAGAGAATGTTGAGTGTCTGGGGATGTTCAACCGTGTTCTTGATTTTCTTTCGCTCATGATTGTCTTTCGGTGATACTGTAAGACGCCTTCCTTTAAAACAATTCTTGGCTTTGACTCTGAATCTGCCTGTGACTGTGGAAAACGTAGTAACACCGTGAGATTCCAGAATGGTCCAAAGGCAATAGGGATGAATGGATATTACCTGGAGTTCTTGGAATACTGGTTCTTCGAATCCAGTCTCCAAACTGTGAGGAAACCCAAACAGCCTGGGGGTTCCCTTAAAGGCAGATTTTAAGATGACATTGATTTCTTAATCTCTCTCTCTCTCTCTCTCTCTCTCTCTCTCCTCTCCCAGCTTAGTTGCAAATTTCCATTTTCTACATTTTCTCTCTTCTTTGAAATGAATATAAAATGTTAATACTTCCCATCTCTGTTACCCCCAGCTTTTCTGCATAATATTTTTTATTCTGTTTTTCTTTAGTTTTCTCCGCCTTCCAGTTCCTTGACTCTTTGTTCAGTCTCCCTGCAGGCAATCCAGCCTGCGTGTAGTCAGTTCCTGTACCCCTTCCCCCAAATACTGCGGTTGCTCATTCGCTTCTTTGCAGCAAGACCTTGGCTGACCCCAAAGGCCTCAGAAAACAAATCTACATACGCTTTGCTCTTTTCTTCATTTTTCTCTCAAACAAAGTGGGAAAAGAAAAACAAGATATATGTAACTCTTTTTTTAGTATTTTAGTGTGTGTGTGTGTGTGTGTGTGTGTGTGTGTGTGTGTGTGTGTGTGTGTGTGTGTATCAGGGGGCACTTTGTGTCCCTGTGGAGAACCAAGGGTGACTTCAAGATCATCCTGGATTACTTCGACCTCCTTTTTGCTTCCTTCTGAGAAGGTTCCGCCCACCAGGGCTGGAAGTGCAAGCAGGCTGCCATTTCCATCTGATGTTTTTATGTGGGACCTGGGGTCTTAACGCAGGACCTTCTGCTTGTGGGGCAGAGGCTTAGCCCCTGAGCCACCTCTCCAGCCCCTATCATCTTAATTTCTATCCATACAATAAAGGCCAAATAAACTTGATACATATTCTAGCATGTAACCTTAAAATAAATGTTGTAAAACAGTCCATATTGTCAATTTTTTTAAGTTGCAAAGAATTATATTTACATATAAAATATCTATCTATGTATAATATAATAAGTATATATATTTATGTATAAGAACATATAGTTTGTTTTTAAACCTATTTTATTATAATTTTATATTTCCATCCATATAATTAAGGTTGAATGTCTTTGATACATATTCAAGCATGTATCCTTAAATACAAAAGTAGTAAAGCATATCATATGTATTTAGTTTTTTCTTTTATTATGCATGTGTGTCTATGATGTGTGTGCATGTGTATAGATGTGGTGTGCATGTGTGCATATATGGACACACGTGTCACAGTACATATGTGGGGGTCAAAGGACAACCTTGCGTACTGGCCCTTGCTCTCCACCTTGGGGGGGTCTCTCTTACTCACCTCTGGGTATGCTGGGCTGAATTACCTATAAGTTTCTGCAAATCCCACCCCCACCCCCATTCCCCACCTTCCCCCACACACATCCCCTCTGCCTCCCAGCTCGCCTTAGGAATTGCAGGTGCTCTGCGTTATTGCCGCTGACTTTTTACCGGGGGATCTGAACTCAGCTCACCAGGTTTGCTCAGCAAAACATTTGACCCGCTGTGTCATCTCTCCAGCCCTGAATCATTCTTTCCGTGACAGTTCTGATTTTCAGGTTGTACTGGTGCTCAAGATAAATAGCTAGCCTGACGCCGGGCGTCGTGAGCGCTCTTTAAAGGAGAGAGTATTGAGGAGGAAGAGGAGGAAGACGAAGATGAGACAAATACAAGCACTACCGCCAGTACTACATGTGTTCAGTGGATTCTGTGTTGAGCTTCGACTTGTGTTTCCCTGTGGTGTAGACGATAGCGGTGTGTAGTCCCTGCTGCGCTGACTCATTCAGACTGTGTCTGCCTTTCACTGTGGCCCCCGACAAAGTGGCCCGTCTTCATGCTGCATCTCTAGACACTGTGGAAAATGCCTCATGGGTATTAAGTGCTGCGCCTGTCTAAGTGGGGAGCTCAAGCGCTCAGCTGCTGTCCCCTCCTACCCCAGCCTCCGCTTCAGCTGCTTCAGCTGCTTCAGATGGGGCGTCCAGTCCCATCGCCTATGCCTGGAAGATGCACACTGTGAATCCACTCACTGCCGTGTCTCCCGTGACCACGCCCTCATCCGAGTCTGCTCTCCTCTCTCAGCCTACAGCAATAAGCTGCTCTTGACATTCTGTGCACCGGCAGCAGAAACCTTCAGACGCACAAGGCAGATCCATTGCTTCCTGTGCTTAGATGTTCCCGCAGCATCTCACCACGATTCAATGAGCATCCTAAGTGGTTAGTATGCACAGCAACACCTCCCCTACACTCCAGTAGGAAGCCCTCCCCTTGGGCTCATTCTGCTCCACCATTCATAACCCAGCTCCTCTTTTCATTTACTTATGAGAGAGAGAGAGAGAGAGAGAGAGAGAGAGCATGTCATGACACGAGGACAATTTTCAGAAGTCATTTCTTCTCCTTTCTACTGCGTAGACTTCCAAGGACTGAACTCAGGCCCCAGGATTGCAAGCAGGTGCCTCACCCACTGGGCTAGCTCGCCTGTCCCGTGAATCTTTTTCCTAATGTGTCATTTTGTGTTAACCTCACTCCTGGGCAGCTTGAACTTCACTTCTCCAGCTTGTTTTTCCTGCCTCTGAAATCTCCCCTAGGATGGTCCCTGCAGCCCTCTGGCTCGCACAGAGCCCAGGGCTGGGCATTATAAACTGACTTAATCTCTATCCCTCCCTCCTGTTTGCAGAGAGCAAACTGCAAATGGTGCTCTGACTCCCTTGCAGCTAAGGTTTAAAATGCTAACCTAGTTCTAGAAGTTTCTACTGCCAGCAGCATCACAGAACTCGCGTCTTCTCTGTTTGGCTCCAGCTCTCAGATTTCTAAGAGCAGTTAGTAGGTGCAGAAACCTGAACAGCCATGGTGAGATTTCGGCAAGAGAAGAAAACCAAGCTGGAACCCAGGTGTGTTGTACACAACCGTGGTGGCATCTGGACTTGACTTGCTAGATTGTGCATCACGGACTTGAGTATCCATCCTGCACTTATGTGGGTGGTCAGAGGCGGTTTCAAGAGGGGATCTATATAAGTAGAAATAAGATCTTGGTTCTGGCAAAGGTATGTTCTTGATGTTCCAAAGCATATTTCTAAATGCCCAGAATTTAGCTACTTCTCAGCCTTTCTAAGGATTTGTATTGTATTGTATTGTATTGTATTGTATTGTATTGTATTGTATTGTATTGTATTGTATTGTATTGTACTGTATTGTATTTGTTCTTTATTCTGCTAACAGCACTTAGAAGTATTTCTGTTTAACTAACTACAGTCGGACTGATGAAGCCTGCCAGTAAACTCTGAAAATTCTCCTCACAAGATGTAATTATGTGTTTACTTACAGGGGTGGTTCACTTCTGTCTGAGCTACCACTGTGTCTCTGGCACACCCAGGATAGAGCTCAAGATGCAAAAAGGAAATTAATAACTATTTTCCAAGCCAATGAGAGAATTTAGCACTTTCATTTGTCAACCGATCCTGGAGATAATTAGATTCACACCTCAGTTACCTATTTCATCTTTAAACAATCACAAAATTGCAAAAATGTCTAAAAGCCATGCAAATATTGTCCTGGTTTTGACTGAGCACAAAATATTGAAGAACTGCTGCCTTCGGGAGAAATGGACCAGGAGAGCTACTATAAAGAACTCAGGTGGGTTTGCCCACTGGAGGGGCGCTTATTCCACCACAGAGATCTGGTCCCCTACTAAGACAGGTACCCCGAAGGGAGCCTTGTGGTCCACACATGCAGAGGGACATGAGGCAGGAATGATAAGACTAACTTGGTAAAGGGGGGCGGGAGGGAGAGTGGAAGGGGAGGAAGGTAGGAGAGGAGGTAGAGGGGGCAAAGACATAAGTTCATTTTGATTGTCTATGTCATAGTTAGGCACAGGCCAGGTGTCAACTTGACAGTTGAGGGTTTGAGCTCTGGGCACATTTGTGGAGAATTAGTAGTTGAGTTAAGCCCAGAGCAAACCTGAAGGAGATTGTCTAGCTGATGGGGAAGGTCCAGCCCATGGCAGGTAGGATTAGGCCCTAGATAAATCACTGAGAGCTGATTGAAAGAGTTGGCATCCTTGTGTACACTTGGCCAGACATGCTGGTCTGGCAAGTAAGGATCGTCCATCTCTCAGCCATTATGTGGTGATGGTGTGGCCAGTTCCCGCGGCCCTGGAGTTGGTGCGTGCTCTCCCGTCAAGCTGGACTGAGAACTGTAACCAGACTGTCATAAGAAAATAAACCCCCTTGTTCCCTTAAGCCATTTGACGGTCATTTATCAGCAACCATGCCGGTGAACTGCAATGGTCTGTGAAAATCCTTAATTAAAAAAAGAATTGAAGGTTACCAAAAGATGTGGAGGCGGACAGTGTGTGGTCCCCAGTGGTATATGCCCACGATGTCTACTCCATGCTCCAGCAAGTGAGTAGGTATAGGTCGATACACGTCACCACCCAGATGAGGCTCGTGGGGTCACACGTGCAGGAAGACTCGAGAGAAGGAAGGAGATGGGCTGTGGGGAGGAAGGTTTGCAAGGGGAGGAGGCAGGTAATAAGGTGTAAAAATGATACACATCCATTGCATTCACGCACAAAACTCTAAAATAAATACTACATTGAACACAATAACAACTCTGTGGGCTAAGTTTGCTGTCAGCAACCCTGGGCCGAGCTCAGACCGGCTCATTCTCCAGGTGTCTTCACCCGGATAACGGGAAAGAACATTGAGTGCAGCAACCCCGGGTGGCTCTGGCTGCGCTGCAGTTAGTAGACTTTCCCCAGGGCCACGGAGTCAGGGTATGAAGTGAGCGACTTCTCACATTGGAAGCAAACTTGGTTCAAAACCTCTCAACATCAAGTGTGAAATCTGAAAGAAAGGTCGTCCACTCCGAAGGTCTGTGTTCTGTTCTGGCCAGTGTTTATTTGTTGCTTGCTTGGCTGGCTGGTTGGTCGATTGGTCGATTGCTTGTAAAGGAACCTGGGGACAGAGAACAGTGTACATCCCACAATAGCAGTGTCTCCCAAGCACCAGTATTAGAAATACACTGGGAGACTTCACGTGAGCTCAGAATTCCACAGACCCGGAGGCCATTAAGCCTCTTCCCCTTATGAGCTGAAAATCCTTGGACGCGTCATGTAACCTCTCTGAACTTCAGGCTCTTTATTTGAAAACCCTGGTTATACCCCTGCCTGCAACTGAGGACCAGCCTGTCTTTCAGAGGAACATCGTTACATGTGCAAACTCAAAATTACGTACAGCGGCCTGAGCTTGACCGGTAGCAGGTGTTATTTCAACGGTGAGTTCATTCTTTCCCAGTTACAGTGTTCATGTTTCTGTAAGTCCTTGGGGATGTGAGAAGTTCGGCCATATCTCCAGTCCTTTTTCTGGTCTTCCTAAGCCCCGAGCAAAATCCCTGTAGCAATGTCACAAAGAAAGTCCCGAGCTCAGGAAGGTGCATTGGAGAAATACGATCAATTCTTAGGGGGCACAGCTAAGAGCTACAGGGCTCTGCCTTCAAGCGTACAACGTAAAGTTTCAAGTTTGTTTTCAGAACAACTTTGGAATGAATAAAAAGCCATTCACAGACATCGTCCCCCCAAACCCTATAACTTCATAATCTCAGCCCATCAGAAGACTAGCAGACGTGTCAGATGTCTGAGAGCAGCAGTTATGTTGCCTAATTTTCTCACTTTTCAAAATTCTCTGTGATCCCGTGTGTTAGTGTCGCATTGAAAAATGAATGTATGGTTTCTAATGACATTTTATTTATTCATTAACAATTTTGTGCGTGGGGGGTATTTATGATTTTCTAATTAATCATTTACTCATTGGAGAGGAGAGGAGAGGTAAAGCGAGAGAGAAAACATGCACGTCATAGCACAGGGTGGAGGTCAGAGCACAACTTTCAGTCAGTTCTGACCTTCTACCACGTGGGCTTCTGGGGAATGAACTCAGGTCGCCAGTTCTTTGAGCAGGTGCCTGACACACGACCATTTCACAGGGCCCTGTGATCTCTTCCTTCCTTCCTTCCTTCCTTCCTTCCTTTCTTTCTTGCTTGCTTGCTTGCTTTTTCTTTTTCTTTCTTTCTCTCTCTCTTTTCTTTCTCTTTTTCTTTTTTTCTTTCTTTCTCTCTTTCTCTTTCTTTCTCTCTCTTTCTTTCTTTTAAGGATGAGGATGGTTTAAAAAGGTAAAAATTAGGGCTGGAGAGATGGCTCAGGGGTTAAGCTTCTGCCTTGCTGGCAGAAGGTCCTGAGTTCGGATCCTAGATGCCACGTACAAACATCAGGCGGAAGTGGGGGTGACCTGTGCTGCGGAAGTGGGGGCGACCTGTGCTTCTGGTCCTGGTGGGTGGAGCCTGTGAATCCCAGGGCAGAGCAAAAAGGAGGTGGAAGCAGTTCATGATGATTCCCGAATTCACTCTTGGTTCTACACATACATACATGCACAAACACACACATGCACACACAATTGAATAAACAACAATAATAAAAAGGTAAAAATTAAAAGGTCTGCAGGACTGTGATCTATAAAACCTCCATCCGTACAGTGCAAAGTAACCACAGCTTGAGAAGTAGCTTGTGCCGGAAATGCCTGCATCTGTTTGTCTCATGGGCAAGCACGGAGGCCAAGCGCTATGAAAGCGCATCTTCAGCATTTCACACCTTTGCCACATTTCAAGATGAAATGTCTTCACAAGATGTAAGGGTTTTCATGATGACAAAGGATGCCGCTCAGGAACTGGGTTTAAAGAGCGAGTTCCCAAATCAGGTAGCATATAGGCGGAATCATAGATGCCACCTTTGAAAAGTTGCCCGACCCAGGGGGCAGGAGCATGGACTCCATTTCTGGAAAACGTCTACTTTGTCTTTGGATCATTTGAAGAAATCAGGCATGACCTCGGCAATACTAGAAAGAGAGTCTTTAACGATAACGAAATGATCTAAGGTAACAAGATGGCCACAAACACTCCTGCAGTGCATCGATATTTTTGTGTGAGTATCTCATAGTGTTGAATATCTCCAAGAGGAACAATATTTCCATTACCATTAATGGTAATGGAAATAAATATGACACAGTGGGCTGGGGAGATGGCTCAGGGGTTAAAACCTTCACCTCTCAAGCCAAAGGATTTGAGTTTAGATCCCAGATCCCATGTAAAAAAGCCAGGCAGACACGGTGATGCCTGCACGACCGGCCTTAGAAGGTAAAGCCTGGGGAAACTCCAGAGCAAAGCAATAAGGAAGCGGAGCAATTCCAGATGATTTCCTGCGTGCATGCACACCTGACCTGCCTTCCCTCCCCAGAGCCCACATTGCGGAAAAAGAGAATCAGCTCCTGAGAGTTGTCTACGTGTTCTCTCTCTCTCTCTCTCTCTCTCTCTCTCTCTCTCAAAATAAATAAAGTGATTTTTGAAAGAATGGGTTTGGGCTGGAGAGATGGCTCAGGGGTTAAGACTCTGTCTTGCAAGCAGAAAGTCCTGAGTTCAGATCCCAGGTCCCAGGCGAAAAGGGCGGTAGCCTGCACTTCTGACCCTGGTGGCGGAGCCTGGGAAATCCCAGGCCAAGCAAGAAGGAGGTAGAAGCAATCCAGGATGATTCTTGAAATCACTCTTGATCCTTCCACAGGGGCACATAGTTCTCTCTCTCGATCTCTTTCTCTCTCTCTCTCTCTCTCTCTTTCTCACACACACACACTAAATCAATAAAAATTTAAAAAGTGGATTCCAGAGCTGAATTCTCTCAGTTTTATCTCTTTCTTTCTGAGATGGATGATTGGTGATAGATAGTTGATACACAAAAAGAACAGGCGATGATATTAGGGTGTTAAATATATGTTTTTGTATAAACATGATCAAAATGTCATTAGGAAATTCATTGCTTTGTATGATGAATATTTGCCAATAAAAAAAGAATAAGTTCTGGACATGACTCTGTGAGGGGCAAGAGAGGCCTGGAGAACTCATGGACTCCAGCCATGGGAAAGCATGAGGGGCAAGAAGCTAGAAAAGAACTCATGGACTTCAGAGGTGGAGCACCATGAGGGGCAAGGGAGCCCAAGTTGTGAATTACTTGAATGTCCACAAAGATTACAATGCAAGTGGTATAAAAATTCTAAAAGCACTTTGTGTTTTTCATAAGCTTAAAAGTTGCGCAAAACCTTAAACATAATGCAGTCCCGCTATTCTCTGGTTTCCTGCCCTTGGAAGCTCTTAGACACTGTGAGGCATCAGGGACCATCACAAGTTTGAGTTACTGCTGTTCCTATGCACTGGGTTGGGAAATTCAAAGCAGGAAAGATGTAAAGGCCCCACATGGAGACCACTGAGCCCCCCACGTCCAGAGCCATGACGTCATGAGAGGGCCATGATGACATCGCCCGCTGCTGCACGGCCTGAGGAACATTCCAGCACCTCACACTCCTCCGGAGAGAAGGAGAAGGGACGGCTGACCTTTAGCATTACTACGAAGAGCCTTCTGGCCACCAGGACCCTGCCCTGCTGCTCAGAGGACCCCGTGATCCTGGGGCCGCACCTTGACCATCATTCATCCGACGTGAGCCAGAAAATGAGGTCAAGAGTGTATTTTAGGTCACACAGTCAGTAGGAGTCAGAGTCAGAAAGAGCTTCCGCCTTTGCTATTCTGAAGGGCGTGTGTGTGTGTGTGTGTGTGTGTGTGTGTGTGTGTGTGTGTGTGTGTTGCAGCACATGTGTAAGGGTCAGAGGACAACTTGCTGGAGTCAGTGATTTCCTTTCACATCTAGTGACTTCCTTTCACATTTACCTAAGTTCTGGGGATCCATCCCAGATCATCCAGCTTGCGTGGCACGTGCCTGTGCCCTCGACCACCGCTCTGAGTTCCTACTTCTTGATCCTTCGCATCAGTATCCACTGTCCCTACGAGGTCACCTACTCAGTAGCAATTCCAATATATGTTTCTTCAGGTAATCCCGGGAAGGCACCTTATTTGGGGTTCAAAACAGGATACCCCCAAAGTCTGGAGCCTGGGCGTGCTGTGTGTTGCCAACTGGCAGGGATGCGCAGGATATTCAGCATGAGCTCTCCGGACCTTTCCCCATCCTCTTCCTCCCCCCCCCCAAATCCTCTTCTTCGTTCTGGATTCCTGTTCCCTGAGGCGAGTCAAAGGAATTAGACTGTCCCCCAAAGCAAGCCATAAAGCACTCTACTCTCCCTTCTCCCTGGAAGACCCTCATTCCAGAAGCGTCCTGCCCTACCCCCGGGGGAAGGAATGCTACCCAGAGCAGAGGAGAGGAATCCGAGCAGACAGGCCTGGGGATTACCACAGAACCACACCCGGCCTCCCATCACACGTCTCTGCAGAGAGCTGGTCGTGCTTCCCCACGCCCAAGTGTGAACGCGGACATTTTTCCTGGAGCGAAAGATCTTCACGTCCAAAGGCTCCCGTGTCCCGTGAGAGCGGTTGCATCAGCTCGGGACAATTCTCTCTTGCTGAGCTGTCCCGCATCCTGGAGGGTTTGGCTAGAACCCTCACAAAGGAGAGACGACAGCTCACCTTTCTACCTCCTCACGCAGGTCAAGCGTGAGATTTCGCTGACTCATTTGTCATTCACCCCAAATCCCCAGCAAGTGGTCTTGGTCTGTGGGCATCTCCTCAAGTGACCAGCCATCCCATTGGCTTAGGACTGTCCCGGTTTTAACCTTGGAAATTCCATGCTCCGAGAACCGCCTCCATCCTGCGTAAACCAGGAGTGTGGCCACCATAACCAACCCTTAGGACTTTGGCTGTTTCTTCAATAGTCAGTGGAAAAGCGAAGGAGGAGAAAGCATCTGATTCCTAAAAACCTTAACTGGGAAATGACACCCACCTCTTCCACTTACGGCTCATGATGGAAAGTAGCTATGCAGGGGAAGGAGGCAAAGACAGCCGGGTCTTGAGAGGGAGAGTACACATTGGGCAGACTAAGAAACACCTTTGCCCAGAAGAAAGAAAGGGAAGGGGAGGAGGAGGGGAAGAAGGAGAGGGGGAGAGAGAGTGAGGGAGGAAGAAATGAAGGAAGGGAGAAAGAAAAAGACAAAAAGAGAGGAAAGAAGAAGAAATAAGAGAAAGGCAAGGAAGAAAGAAGGGAAAGAAAGAAAGAAACAAAGAAAGAAAGAGAGAAAGAAAGAAAGAGAGAGAGAGGAAGAAAAGGAAGGGAGAAAGAAAGAGAGAGAAAGAGAGAGAGAAAGAAAGAAAGAGAGAGAAAGAGAGAGAAAGAAAGAGAAAGAGAGAAAGAGAGGAAGGAAGGAAGGAAGGAAGGAAGGAAGGAAGGAAGGAAGGAAGGAAGGAAGGAAGGAAAAGAGAGAGGGGGAAAGAAAGAAGAGAAAAGAAAGTAAAAGAGAAACTGAGCAAGCTAACAAGAAAATAGAAAAAAGAAACAAAGAAGGAAAGAAAGGGCTGGAGAAATGCTCGGGGGTTAAGCCTCTGCCTCAAAAGCAGAAGGACCTGGGATTTGAACCCAGGTTCAAATGGCAGTGTCCTGCACTTCCAACCCTGGTGATAGGAACCTGGGATATCTCAGAATGAAGCATAAAGGAGTAGAAGAAATCCAGGATAATTCCCGAAGTCACCCTTTGTCCTCCACAAGGACACACAATGCCCTCTGACACAAACACATACAAGAAAGAAGGAAAGAAGGAAAGAATCTGACTTTATTCACAGCACTAATTAGAGGAAGGGAGAGCAAGCATTACGGATACCACTGACCACAACTGTAGCAGAAGACAAGGAACGCAAGAATATAGAGTGTTTCTCCATAGTAACATTGACCTAATTTCCACCTTGACTCCTAGGCAGAGGCCTTGACTGAAAACAATTAATGACAGGTGAGAGGGTACATTAATTTTCATAATAGCTCCTCCTTAAGAATATTAGGCAGGATCAAAAGTCTCATCAATCTGTGAAATCTGCAATTTGCACTGACAATCACTATGGCAAGAGGTGGCCATGCATGTAATAGTGGTGTGAATATCAAGGAGGCAACCAACAGTTTTCTGATCAGCTTTAAGGTCAGCTTGTCAGAAGGGGCTACATTCCTGTAAACAAGAATAAGATCCTATAAAAAGGGGAAGAGGGACCCAGGGGAAGAGCAGGCTATGGAAGCATGAAGACAGTACATCAAACTGCCTTTTAGACACCTGTTATTATAGCCATAGATTGGAGGCACACTCGGCACTCAACCTCGAAGTGGAGTGTGTTTGCCACAGAAGGTGTTTGCTACAGAAAAACACAGCTGCTCAAATTGCAGAAAATAAGTGACTGGGGGCTGCTTGGCCCTGGTAAGGACATCTAAGCCACATCCACCTCCCACCCAAGGCTCAGAGAACGTTGCAGAAGAGGCAGCAGTGAGGTCGTAAGAGCTCGAAGTGGGACAATGGTGGGCAGCTCCTATCTCCTGGACATGATGAGAACTGCATGGGAGCTGTCCTGTCAGCAGCTCATCAGGAAAAAGGAAAGCTCTCCAAGAGCTCCACCCCAGCTCCACCCCTCCCTGTGAGACTCACGAGAACAGGCAAGTTAACGAAGATGCTGTCCTCGGTGGCATATCCGCTGATCCTGGATGCTTGCTAAAGCAAGCAGCATTTCAGGCAGGTGACATCATAGAGAAAGCAGTATGTCACACAAGTGAAAAGAGTTGAAAATAGGAGGGATGTCTTAGGAGACGCTAAAAGCCATCAGGGTAAAAGGGGGAGGGATGGGAATGGGGATTAAGGGAGAAAAAAAAAGAAAAAATTGAAAGAAGAATATTGGGTAGGACTGGGGGAGATGGCTCAGAGGTTAGATAGCTTTCTGCACAGGCTAAGTGGCCAGAATGTGGATCCTCAGATACCCCTAGAAAAAAATACCAGGCAGCCCTGGCAGCTCAACTGTCATTCCAACCCAGAGCCTGGAATTCCCAGAGCAAGCTGGCTAGACAGGCTAGCATTAACAAGTTCTGGGTTTAGACACCCAGGCTCCCCACAATAAAACGGAAGAGCAAGTAAAACACACATGTGCAAAAACATATATACATACATGCATGTGCCACACATACACATACACATGAAAAAATAGGGACAAACCCTCACCTGTGCCATATGAGAAACTCTATGAAACTTAATAGGTCATTAAAAAAAAAAAAAAAGGAAAGGAAAGTAGAAGGGGGATTTGATGATAAAAAGAAGTCAGAGGAAGTGGGGGGAAGGATAGAAGATGGGAGGAGAGTGAATGTGATCGACATGCGTTATATACGTGCATGCAGTTGTCAAAGAACAAAAAACTTTTTAAAAGAAGAGTACTGGGAGGTGCTAAACAGATAACTCAGGGATTACATTTCAACCTCGTAAGCAGAAGGACCTGAGTTCAGATCCCAGATCCCACGTAAAAATTCCAGGAAAAAAATGATGGCAGCTTGCACTTCCGGCCCTGGAAGACCGAGCTTGGGGAACCCCAGAGCAAGGCAATAAGGAAGTAGACCCATCCAGGTGAGTCTTGAAGTCACCCCTGGGCCTCCACAGGCGCCCACAGTGCCCTCTTCTACACCCCCATACATGTACATATCCACACCTATGCATGCTGTATATACAGCAAGACTCCATGATTAAGGAGATTCATTTATTTAGTGTTGTGTGCACATGTGCGTGTGTGTGTGTGTGTGTGTGTGTGTGTGTGTGTGTGTGTATGATTTCAAAAGAAATGCTAAATTATTACAGGAAATTAAAATGGAATTCTGCACAGCTCAGTGTCGTAGCTATTTTCTGAGTCCTACATATTAAGTCATGCTGAAATCCAAATTTCGATCAAAGGAAGACTTTTTGGGGGTTGGCAAAGAAAGAAAAATTAACAAAAATCAGATTAAAATATTGAAATTCATTTGGTACGCTTAGCTGAAGTAGAAACATTTGCTACATGCAGATACAAACCCTGAAAGAACAAGAATGAAAGGAGAAATGAGCTGTTTGTGGGCTCTTCACGGTGGAGAGAAGGATTCCTTGATTTGTTCTCTTGTATTATAAAATAGTCATTATTGGAAGAACTCGTTTCCTGTTTTCTAATAAACCTTGGTGATTTACCCTTCCAAAAAAATAGTCATCGTCAAACAATAGACTTCAGAAAGCAAAAGAAGGAAGGAAATGAAAAGAGAAAAAAAGAAAAGAGAAAGGAGAGAAACAATGCTAGAGAAAAAAAGAAAATGAGGGAAATAAATAAGAGAGGAAGAGAGAAGAAAGGGAGAGGGAGAAAGAAAGAAGAAAAGAAATGAAAGAGAAAAGGGAAAGAAAGAAAATGAAAGAAAAAAGAGAAAGAAGAAAGAAAAAAGGAAAGGGATGAAAGAGAGAGAAAAAGAAAAAGACAGAAAGAAAGAGAGAAAGAAAGAAAGAAAGAAAAAAATAAATAAAGAAAGAAAGAAAGAGGGGGGGAAAGAAAGAAAGAGAGAGAAGAAGACGAAAGAGAAAGAAAGAAAAAAGAAAGAAAGAAAGAAAGAAAGAAAGAAAGAAAGAAAGAAAGAAAGAAAGAAAGAAAGAAAGAAAGAAAGAGAGAAGAAAGAAAGAGAGAGAAGGAAGGAAGGAAGATTACCCGTATCCCAAACAACAACCAGTATTATCACTTTGGTGTATTTCCTTCAATTCCAAAACACTTCTTTCTTTCTGTCTCGTAAACAACAACAAAAACCGTGTCCTAAAGCACTTTCAGGGTTCTGAGAAGTGGATAGAGCCTGTGGTCTTCAAAACCAATTGATATTCATTTATTTTGTTTTTCAAAATCCAGAAACGAATCGTCCCTTTGATATGCCATTAGAGCCACAGGTAAAAGAAGGAAAAGTTAGCTGGCCCCGTGGAGGCTGATAGACCCTCAGCACTTAAAAGCTCCCCGCCCCCCAGGCCGCTGCAGGCTTCTCAAATGGAGATTGGCCCCCTCCGATCTGAATCTGGCTTCCTCCTTTCTAATCCTCAGCAAAGGTTGTCACCCAATCAATTGTCATATTCATTTCACTCGCCCTTCCACGGGGTCTCCAGCTTCGCACAGACCTAGCCCTTTGTCCCCAAGACAAAAGGAATGGTCCCAAATCGAATACATCCCGGGCGCTGCTGTGACATTTGCAGACGCGTGCCCAGGGTCTGCCCCAACTCCAGATGTCTCCCCGAGTTGAGAATAGCAGTGGAGAAGCCCGGTGACCAATCTTCTTCCCATCATCCCACGGGATGGCAGCGGAAGGAGAAAATTCACCACTCCAAGGTGTTAAAGGAACTCGGACCCGAGCCTCATGCTCCTCATTTCAGGATGCCTTAGGGAGGCACTAACAATTGGACATGGCTCGTCCTTTGCAAGTAAGAAGCTTGAGATCCGCAGGACTTGGGGTTCCAGGCCTCTGACCCTAGATCAGTAAGCACAGAGTGTTGGCTAACTGCCTACAAGGGTTGGGGGTAGAGGACTAAGGACATTCCATTCCTCGCATCATGTATGACCTGAGCAAAAGGCGAAGGCCTTTATTTAAAAAAAAAAATATATATATATATATATATATATATATATATATATATATATATATATATATACGTTCTCTAGAAATTGAGGTTGGTGTAGAACTTAGAGTGCTGGCGCAGTCAGGACATGTCATCTGTAGCCACGCGGAAGCGAGCTGAGCCGGCAAAGAAAGACAATTGATCTCACTCATCTGTGAGATCTGACGAATGCCCATGGCATAAAATATCATTAAATCTGGCAGGAGATATGCAGCCACAGGAAGGGGAGGGAAGAGGAGAGGAAGAAGAGGGGGTCCTACATGTAGAAGGGAAGGCAGAGGAGGGGAGAAGAGGGGAAGGGGAGGAAGGAGAGGGGAGGGGAGGGGAGGGGAACAGGAGGATCCGTCCTGTGTTCAGTATTCCTGTCAGTGAATGGGGAAAGTCCAGTGTCCCGCAGCACAACGGGGTGTCTACAATCATCCACACCACACTGTAATATTTCAAAACTCTGGAAGAGAGCTTGCAGCAGAAGGAAATGACAGTTCTTCCCAGCACCACAAAATCTAAAGTCCCTGATATAAGCATCACTCGCACACACCATGTGTAACGTCTAGAAACACCACGCTGTATGCCCTCCGTGTGCATAGATGTTATACGTTAAAAGTAAACTAACGGAAAATGAAAGAATTTGGTGAGCGCTGAATGGTGGGGTGAGGTTTTCCAAAAGGTTAAAGTTTAATTTGTGTGGGAGTGTGGTCCTCAAGAGCCAGGAATTGTGGATTTGGTTGTGTTTTTAGACCGTGTGGGATCCCTTAACATTTCTTTCTTTGTCTTCCGGGATGGACTGTGTTGTTGCATTTCCGTTGATGATTTGGGAATTTTGATTCCTGTACAATTTTTTCGTGAGGCATCCTTCTATTTTAACTTTTTTTTAAAGCAATAAAGTTATATATATATAAAAAAGGAAGGTTAAAGTTTAATGAAGGCAGGCTTTGGTCAGGGGACTGTATCTTTCTTGAATTTGTGCCTTTATTTTAACAGAAAATTAAGAAACCTTGAAAGAACTCCAATCCGCTGTTCACCAAGAGACTAAAAAGACAAAAGAGTACCAATGTGTCTTTAAATTGATTTATTAGAATAAATACATGTCTCTGTGTGTCTCTGTGTGTGTCTGTGTGTGTGTTTATGTGTCTGAGTGTGTCTAGCTGTCTGGATCTGTGAATGTGTGTCTCTGTGTGTATTTATGTGAATTTGTGTGTACCTGTGTCGTGTATACCTGTATGTGTCTTGGTCTGCGTGTGTGCATGCGTGTGTGTGTCTGAGTGTGTATGCACACTAAAATATCCACTCAGAAATCATTCTGAACTACTGAATATGTACTTGTGAACCCCATAAGCATTTGGGGTAAGAGAAGTGATCAGAGGGCTGAAGAACTGGCTCAGGGGTTAAGACTGCCTCTCAAGCAGAAGGTCCTGAGTTCAGATCCCAGGACCCATGTAAAATTGCCAGGTGGAAATGGTGGTGGCCTGCACTTCCAGGTCTGGTGGGTGGAGCCTGGGAAATCCCAGAGCCAAGCAAGAAGGAGGTAGAAGCCATCCAGGATGACTCCTGAAGTCACCCTTGGTCATCCATAGAGATACACAGTGCCGTCTGATACACACACACACACACACACACACACACACACACATATTACATGAATGAATAAATAAAGTTTAAAAGAATATCTATTTCAATTACAACTTTAAAAAAATAGAAGTGACCGGAGTCCCCAATAGATCTGCTTTAATCCAATCCTCACTTAGAAGTCAGAAGCCATTTTAGCCAACTGGGTTTTCCAAGCTTCTAGATACAGCATCAGAACGGAGCCCTGGTCCGCTCACCCATAATGACGCACAGTTTGCTGACAACCCCCGCCCCCAACCCCTGTGGTTTTCATGGGCAACGGACTGACTTATCATCCTTGACGCATCACACATAGGGAAAAATGTTCCACTCCATCTGGTCCCCAAGGGCCGACCAGAACTGCAGAGACCACGCCTGCTAAGTGGACAGGTGCCTTCTGCCATGCTTGTCAGGTACATATGAACAGAAGTTTCTAGACGTGCCGACATATCCCACACGGTGCCTTGTAACAGATGGGCTAATTCTCATCTTCGACATAGTGCTGTTGGGGGTGAGGAAAACAGGCGGGAAGGAGCCACCCAGCGGGGTCCTCCAGAGCAAATCACAGACCCTGAGACTCAGATGAGGGTGTTTTATCTTAATACCACCACACATGGGAAAGTGAGGCCAACTACTATTTGGCAGGATCATTTGGAATAATGGGAGTTTTATTTCTAATTTGATTATTTATTCATTCATTTTCATTTTTGTAAGGCTAAGATTTTGTGTGTGTGTATGTGTGTGAGAGAGAAAGAGAGAGAGTCTATTTGTGCACTTTCACTTGTGAAGTTTTTAAAGCAGGAACTCATTCTAGCCTAGGCATATAGCCCCCCAACTGGCCCCACACTCAGCCATCTTCCCAAGTGGTTCAACAATTCCTATAGAGACGATCGTCTTGGTTTCACGACTCCATTGCAGTCATGAACTCCTGACCCAAGCACTTCAGGAGAACAGGGGGAGTTTTATTCCAACTTACAATTCCAGGTTCGTCCTGTCAGAAGTCACTCCGGCAGGAGCCGAAAGAACCGGTTATATCACATCAGCAGCAAGAGCAGAGGGTCCAAGACGGAGCCCACGGGCTTGCTTTCTACCTTTCCAGCTTGCTGAGTCCTGAGCCCGCTCTCTCCAGAGCTATCCACTGCTCAGGGAATGGTACTGTCTACTATGAGCTGGGGGGGGGCATCCTCTAACATTGATCATGCATTGAGACCATCCCTGGCAGACTTGCCCAGAGACCTGTCTTTAACTAAATAGTTCTTCACAAATGTGCCCAGAGGCCAACATCTGGAGTGTCAAGTTTACAGCTGAAACTCACGGGCCCTAACAGTAATGTTCAACATTTGGCTCTAAGAGACATGTCACGCTGTTGTTAGATTCCTCTGGAAAGACCCAGATTTGGAGGGGGAAAAAAATAACACTCATTACACAAACATGCTGACGTGTAACGAATCATATCTCCAAGCAGTCCTGGTCCTTGGTAAAATAACAGCCACCAGATATGGGGTGTGGGGTATCAGCACTAAGGTATCAGGCAAAGAAGAACTACAGGAGGATGTTGAGCAAAGCTGGGAAGTCGATGTCATAGTTGGACACAGGTGTCAACTTGACAGTGGAGGATTTGAGCTCTGGGCACATTTGTCAAGAATTAGTAAAGTCCAGAGCAAACCTGCAAGAGATTGTCTAGCTGATGGGAAAGGCCCAGTCCATGGTGGGTGGGACTGGGCCCTGAACAGGTGAATAAAATACAGAGAGCTGGTTGAGGAAGTTGGCATCCTTCTGTTCACTTGGCCAGACATGCTGGTCTGGCAAGTGAGGATCGTCCCTCTCTCAGCTGTTATGTGGTGATGGTGGCCAGTTCCCTCGGCCCTGGTGTTGGTGCGTGCTCTCCCGTCAAGCTGGACTGAGAACTGTAACTAGGAATCGTAAGAGAATAAACCCCTTGTTCCCTTAAGCCATTTGATGGTCATTTATCAGCAGCCATGCAGGCAAATTACAACAATTGGTTTCTTTAAAAATGAAAAACAGTGAGGGAGCCATTTTTCCTAATAGAAAGACCGAGAAGAGCCAGGCAGCATTTTAGGAGATGGAGGGAAATCTACCAAGTCTGAGAGACCTCTAAGAAGAGAGATATCACAAGAGAATTTCTTCAACTTTTGCTATAACTTTTAATTATTATTATTTATTCAACTGTGTGTGTGTGTGTGTGTGTGTGTGTGTGTGTGTGTGTGTAGAATCACGGACGAATTCGGGAACCACCATGGACCGCCTCCTCCTTGTTTACTCTGCCCGGGATTCACAGGCTCCGCCCTACCAGGACCAGAAACACAGGCCGCCCCCGCTTCCGCCCGGCATCTATATGTGGGGTCTAGGATCCGAACTCGGGACCTTCCGCCTGCAAGGCAGAGGCTTAACCCCTGAGCCACCTCTCCAGCCCCAACTTTTGCTATAACTTGCTCATGAAATTATAGATCTCTCTGTATGTTCTTCTTATGAAGAACAGTTATTTTATTGACTGCTCTGGGTATCAAGTTTCATTTGTTTGGATGATGGAACAGATCATTTGAGATATGCTCTATACACTTAGAGTCAAGTGTGGCCCAAGGAAAATCTAAGTTGTTACTACATTTAATAGTATATGCCATCAACAACGGTAACTATGGACCACAGAAGACAAATGGACAGACAGGTAGACAGACAGATAGAAAATAGACACACACATACACACACACACATCCTGTACTGCTAAGATAACTGACTTTTTTCTCCCCCTTGAGAGAAGAAATGAATATAAATGAACAAGAAAAGCATACTCCTTACTCTTCGCGAATTTACAAAGTCGCCATCTTGTTTACTAACCAGTATTTTAAGTGCTTTTAAGCAATGCAACAGTAAAACCTAGCATCATGCTTGAGAACAGGGCTTTGGAGCCAGGCTAGCTATGCCTGAATTACCACCCCGGCCTTTCCTAATTGAATGGGCCTGGGCATATTGTTTAAACTTCACAATTCACCTGTCCCCATCTGTGGAATGGTCATCAAATGGAGGCTAAACGAGTATAGTCTAGTGACCCTTGCACTACACATATGCAAATATACAACAACCAACACTTGGTATAATCATTTTTAGCAATAAATTACCTGGAAGACCTCTTATAATGGATGATAATAAATTGGGGAGTTAGAAGACAGGTTGAGCATCCTGTTTTCCATACTGGGTCCCGAAATGCTTCAGACTTGGGATTCCTAATAATTTGGGCATATGTGTATTTATATAATGAGATGCTTTGAGGGTAGGAAACAAAGTGAACTTGAGGTTCATTTACATGTTTAAACATTTATTTGCTTGTATGTGTGCACACGCACCCATGCAGAGGTCAGAGAGCAACTTGTGGGAGTCGGTTCTCTCCCTCCACCTTCACCAGGGTTCCTGGGGTAGGGCCTCTATCTTGTCAGCAAGAGTCTGTGCCTGCTGAGTGGTTTACATGCCCCTTGTACACACAGCCTGAAGGTAACATTCTACACTATTTCTAGTACACCTGCATCTTGGCAGAGACCGGTCACAAAGCCAGTTGTGAAATTCTCTACTTGTGACATCATGCTGTCAGTCAAAAGTTTCACAAGCTTTGAAAGACCAATCTGATTTCATCATAAGTAGAAGCAGTAAAAATCAAGATCTACTCAACAAGATATAGTATATACACACACTCACTCCAGGGGATGGGAGAGGGGAAGGGGGGAGCACTAGGAGAGGGAAAGGGAGGAGGTGAAAGGAAGGGGAAGGTGGGGAGAGAAAGAGAGGGCGAAAAGATCCTAAAGGAGTTCTAACCCTGGAAAACTGAAGACAAAATGTCATAGCATAATACAAATTTAGCAAAATGTAAAAAAATAGTCTTTCCCTGAAAACAACAACAACAAACCATAGTTCAGAACACCAAAGACCCTGCATTGATCACCTGGAACCAGACCGGCCAAATCTCTCCCCATCCTAAAGCTCAGGGAAACTTGCGGAAGAGGGGGCAGCAAGATTGTAAGAGCCTAAAGATGGGGATGACCAACGATATGCAAGATGCTTCACACAAGTTAGGGCCACAGTAGCCATAGTCGGACTTTGCATGACTTGCACAATGACTGATGTGTTGATGACCCCCCAGAATCTAGCATGGATCACAGGCAGTAGGATCCTTAGAGGCAAGGGATTAACAGTCATAACAATGTTCCCATGCTAAGGAGGAGCCTGGGGGGAGGGAGGGTTCTGGGCAATGCCACTGAGTCCTTACACCTCACTGGAGTGGAGGACGCAGAGGGAAGTTTGGCATTACACAGGGGGATGCTCCAGGGGATGGGAGAGGGGAAGGGGAGCACTGGGAGAGGGAAAGGGAGGGGGTGAAAGGAAGGGGAAGGAGGGGAGGTGCAAGGGGGACTGGGGAGGGGTGGAGGGAGGGAGAGGACTGGGGTACCTATTGAGCTTGTATGATTGGGGAAAAAAATAAATTAAAAAAATAGTCTTTCCATGGGCTTATCTTCCAGCTGCCCTGGGCCACTGTATATCAAAGGAGATATATTACTGATACGTGTCACATAGCAAGGAAAGAAAGGGTTGCTAATGAGTAAAAGGACAGGTATAGGTCGGCATAGCCCAAGAGGACACCGAATAGTCGGGTGACAAGTTCGAATTCTTTATGATAAATGTCAAGGGTAGCTGCCGGTAGACGAGCAAGGCAGATTCCAGATGGAAATCAGGGACCAAGAAAAGGAGGTGCTAAAAATCAGAGCATCAGGTCTGTGTCTGACCTGATTGACAAGTCACAGAATCCTAGTGGATAGTCGGCTCCCACCCTTTCTTGGGGGGTTCAGATATGGTCCCCAGCAACTCACGCCTAGGAGTCTTCGTGTGTGTGTGTGTGTGTGTGTGTGTGTGTGTGTGTGTGTGTGAGTGCGCTGCGCGTGTGCGCGCAAGCAAGGGGCCAGAGGGGTCAACCTCGGCTATAAGTACTTACATTCCATCTTCCTTATTTTTTTGAGACATGGACCAAACTGGCCAACTGCTCACTGAGCCCCAGTCTCCACCTTCCTGCTGCTGGGATTACAAGCAAGCGCTACCGTGCCTGTGCACCCCCACACCCCTACCCGTGGGCCCTGGGATTGAACGCAGGTTGTCATGGTCACGAGACAAGCACTTTGCCAACTCCAGCCATCTGCCTCAGCGCCTCGTTTCATTGACTCCTAGTGGTTTCCACCACCACCCGTAGTTCACTCGTAGGCCAGATTTCCTCCACCAAGCAAAGATTGAGCGGCTCCAGCACCCAGTAGTCCTGGCCCCCCACCATCTCCAAGCTCCCCCAATCCGAAGCTTTTCCTTGGCCAACTCTGCAGATGTCTCACAATGTGTTTCCTAGAAAGCGATTCTCTCTTCTTGCAGGCATTACTGAGTACTACACGGCACTGCCTCAGATGCTGTATAGTTTCAGTATTTTCAAAAACGCAAAGGAGAATGAACGTGTGTTAAGCGTGAACTTTTGCATGTCCCAGTGTCTCGTGACTGAATAATCACGAATTCCAATAAGTGAAGACAGAGGAGGAAGAGGAGGGAAAGTATGTGCTCTGGAGCCAGGAGCCTTGGTTTTAACTACTCCTGTATCTCTCTAACTGTGTCACCTTGGGCAAAATTCTTAATCTTTCTGGTCTGTGGTATTTTCTGCTGGAAGACGATGCTGATCTCAGAGAGATTTTTGATTCTTTAATAGAGATAGAGTCCAGAGAATCGATACAGAGAAAATCTTTTTCAGAAACATCAGTCTCCATGAGGGAAGACAGATGGTTTATTTTTAAAAACACATTTTATTTATTTACTTGAGAGAGGCATATGTATATCACAGTACACGGGTGGAGGTCTGCCCTCTCCCTTCAAGACAGGTTGCTTTGTTCAGCTGTCTGGGAGTCTCGGATCATTCAGCAAAGCCGCTCATATGTGGAAATCATGTGATCACCACTGACGGAATGACCCTTAAGTGGGCAAAGACCAAGAGGAGGAGGGTTAGAAGTAGAGGATACTTTCCTTCCCCGTGGCACGGTCTGTGATGAGCTTCGACATCCAATGTGCTCTGGGACCCTCATCCTTAAAAGATTGGGTAGAACCGGAGCAGAAATCACAAAACAGAATCCTTCAGGCCAGCAAGTGTATTAAACTTGAAGTGTTTTCTCACCTTAAAAATGTGCAATTGAAGGTGGGCTGGGAAGGCAGCTCGGTGGTGGAGTGTTTGTGTAGCATGCACAAGGCCCTAAGTTTGATGTTCAGCGTCACATACACGCACTTGCACACGCACGCACACACACATGCACACGCCACTGAAGCTTCTCGTTAAAGGAGCCAGATTCTTGAACTTTTTCTGAAAAGCCCGGCAGCCCTGTTTCTGTTTGCCCCCACCCCACAGCCCAGGGCAGGGGCGCCTTAAAAGGGGCGTGTGCTGATGGGTTCCAACAATCCCCAGGGCTCATTGTTTCTGCTGCCTGTTGCCTGACTCGTCTGGACACATCACATTCAACTGGCTGTAGGCTGTCCCAGGGATCTCTGTCGTTCTGGGGTTGGGAGCTGCACCCCCAGTATTGCTGGAGGGGGATGGTACAAGGATCTGCAATGAGAACTGCTCTTCTCCAAGGCGCAGAGGCCAGATTCCTTCCCCCACCTCCACTGGGGTGCACAGAGAAGCCAGAACAACATCATGCATGCAGCACAGAGAAGCCCAAACTGTGCTGGGTCACCCTTCCCGGCTCGTGTAGTAAGGCAGCCGCAAGATCATGACTCAGGAAACGGACAAGGTTTTGGAAGATGTCGAGGCCGTGGTCTTCCCTTCCAGAAGCACGTCAGGAAGGTCCTTCTAGAAAAGAATAGGGTGATCTGAGAAAGTGAAGAGAGCAGGAGATAAGGAGAGGCCTGGTGTGCCTGTCTCCTCACCCCAGGACAAGTTCATTCCTGAGCGCCATTAGTGAGAAGAGCTGCCGCGACCTCAAGATGTCTTACAAGAGGCAAACAGGGCCCAGTTGGGACTGGGAGGCTCTGGGTTGGCACCAAGGATACGCAGTGTCCAAAGCCTTGTCTGGCGAGAACCTTGAGTGGGGTAGTTCACAGCCATCTGGATGGTTGACTTCAGCGCTGTCAAATGCCCAGGGGGGAAGTCACTTCTGGTCCCAAATGGGCTCCACCTTAGCTTCCCAACAGAGCCCACGGAATCCTCAAGGAAGCCAAATTCCTCTACAAGAAGTCCACACAAAACAGCAAAGCAGAGCATATGCATGCTTGTAGTTGAAAGGAGAGAGAGAGAGAGCGAGAGAGAGAGAGAACAGGTACACAACAGGCACGTGAAGGTGAAAGGATGACTTTCAAAAGATACTTCTTTCTCTCCACCCCATGATCTTCAGACAAATG
The DNA here is from genome assembly GCA_023101885.1 of Typhlomys cinereus. Taxonomy (NCBI): domain Eukaryota; kingdom Metazoa; phylum Chordata; class Mammalia; order Rodentia; family Platacanthomyidae; genus Typhlomys; species Typhlomys cinereus. Next base: position 58,594 of record JALPQD010001026.1, on the reverse strand, counting down.
TTCTTTTAGAGCCCCCCTTCTCGCTCATCTCTCTCTATCTCTCTCAAACAAATAAAACATTTTAAAAAGAGAGAGAAAGGCCAGAGCGACAGACGCAGAGGAGAAGGGATCTGTGCGAAACAGGCACAGTAGTTAAATCATTATCTTCTTTGAATTCTTTTAGAAATAAAATAAATATAAAAAGACAAGTAATTTTCTCACCTAATTTGCTTGTGGAGCTGATAATTAAGTGTTGCTGGTTGCGTCACCCGCATGAATCTGCGTCTCTTGCTGTAGTGCCTCTGCATATTTAGAGATGAAAATGTTCTTTCCAGCTTGGTAAAAATATCATTCGAAGAGCGCTGTCCCTCGGGCCATTCTGGAGCGTCTCTTCCTTGTTTCTGGAGCAGCAAGGTTCTGTCGAGACCATGAGGAGCAGCAATTTCACCCGGGGTGCTCCTGTCAGAACTAACTCTGAGCATCGGTACCCGCCTTGGGAATCTGTAGAAAGTGCAGATGTTCTAAGAGAGACCTGCCTCCCCCATCCATCCACATGCATCTTCATAGTCTGGTCTCCCGACCCCTTAGAATTTGAAATTAATACTTATGGGAAGAAGGGAGTTGTGGCACCATGTTGAAGAGCTCCTGCTGCACCCCCAGCTGTTTCGGGAACATCCAGAAACGTCCTCACCAACCTGAGCCAGCTGTGAGACCGATGGGGTCTGTCCTTGTCTGCTGATAGAAGCAGTAACTGATAGGGATTGTGTAAGGTTAAAATGGGTTTTCAATGCAATAATAGGAAGGCTGGAGAGATGGGTCAGGGGCTAAAGCCTTTGCCTCGAAAGCAAAAGGGCCTGAGTTTAAATCCCTGGGTCTAGCCACATTGATGAGCTACAAGCTCATTGAGAGATGCTGCCTTAAAAAAATAAGGTGAAAGCAATTGAGAAAGATACCAATGTCGACCTCTGGTCTCCATACACTCATGCACCTGCACATACAAACCTATACATGCACCCCCACCACAACACACCTGTACCTGCACATACAAACATACACATGCACCCCATCACAACACATATGCACCTGCACATACAAATATATACATGCATCCCCACCACAACACACATACACAATAAACTCAAAGTCCCTCTCTGTAATTAATGCCTTACAGTTCCTCAGTAGGCAGGGTTCTCACGGCAACTCAAAAGCCGTTCTCCTCTGTTCCAGTCATCGACAACATCTAGCTGGCTCCAATTCCATTCTACTATTCCAGATATCTTCTCCCTGGGACATTTGGATCAGTTGGAAGGAAATTAAATATACTAACTTGTTTCTTTTCTTTTGGTTACGAAAAAGAATTTTGGAAACCCAGACGAAGGAGTTTTGAGATGATATCTTGCATATGAATGTATTGTGCTTCAATCATACTCACCAATCATCTCCCCTCCCCCAAAGATTGGTTAACACCCCCCCATAGGTTACCTTCTACCTCAACTTCTTTTGTGAAGTAGGATTTAGGTTGTGAAGGAAAACACACAGTATCTTTGTGTGTGTGTGCGTGAGTTTGGCTTAGTTGACATAATGTGATAGTTTCTACTTCCAACCATTTTCCTACAATTGACATTAAAATTGGCTTGTGGTTTTTCTCCCCCACCATGCAACATCACCCCCTCCCCGCCACCTCCCGCTACATCCTAATCTGGTTTTGGTATCAGAATCATACAGATGCAGTAGAATAAGTCGGCAGCCTCTCTTCTTCCAGTTCAAGAAATAGTTTAAGGAGCATCGGTATAAATTCATCTTGAAAAGGCCAATAGAATCCGGGCAGGGAATCTGCCCAGTCCTGGGCTTTTCTTCGCTAGGAGACTCGTTATTGCTACTTCAGATCTTTTTAAATTGTTTAGGATATAATTGGATTTAATTTTGGCAATTCGTATGTGGAATTCCTCTCTTTTCTTATGTATGTAAGTTTTTAAATAATAATCCTTTGTCGTTTTTTGCAATGCTTCCTTTCTTCTCAAACTTTTTATTCTTTTATTATCTCATACATAAATGTAGTTAACTTATGATATTTTCACACCTTAAACTCCAATCTCATCCCCACCTTCCCATTACAACCCTTCTCCCCTGCCAGTCTCCGTCCTATATTCATGTCTCTTTGCAATGTGTGGCGTGGCTCTAATTGCTTTAATTGCATCTCTATCTTTTGATTAGTTTGCATTAAGCCAATCTTGTCTATCTTTTCAAACAACTTTTTCTTTCATGCATCCTTTGAATTGGTTTTTCAGTCTCTGTTGCACTAATTTAGCCAGGATCTTTACCATTTCTTCCTTTCTACGCTAATTATGAGTGTGGCTTGTTCTTGTTTCCTTATGACTTGATGTGCATCGTTATTATATACTCGATTCCTCTCTGGTTTCTCAGTTGGTACTTGTCATAGTTAGATACAGGTATCAACTTTGACAATTGAAGGCTTCTGCTCTGAACACATTTGTAAAGAATTAGCAATTGAGCCACAAGCAAGCCTGCAGGAGACTGTCTAATAGACAGAGAAGCACCAATCCATAGTGGATGGGACTAGCCCTGGCAGGTAAATAAGATGGAGGGAGTTGGTTAAGGAAGTTTGCATTCTTCAGAATACTCAGGCAGACTTGCTGCTGGTAAAGGAAGTTTACCACTCTCTCAGCTGTCCTGTGATATGTGTGGCCAGTTCCCTCAGCCCTGGTGTTAGTGTGTACCCTCCTGCCAAGCAGGATTAAGAACCATAACCAGACAATCGTAAGCCAAAATAAAACCTCCTTGTTTCCTGATAAGCCATGTGGTTATGAGTTTAAAGGCCACACGCAGACTAACTGCAAAAGTACTCACAGCTATAAACTTTCCTCTTAGAGCTGCCTCTGTGATATCGCCAATGTTCCGATAAGTTCTTGCTTTGCTCTCATTTAATTCTAGGAATTTTACATTTTCATTCCCCATTTCTGCATTGAACCGCCGATCATTCAAGAATGTGCTGTTCAGTCCCCATGTGCTTATGTAACTGTAGTTCCTCCTGCCATTCATGTCTACGTTGATTCCGCTATGCTCTGATAAGATATAAATAGTATCTCAGAATTTATTAAAACTTGCTCTCTGGTCTGAAATGTGGTCTATCTTGAAGAAAGCTCTATGGACTGCTAAGAACTTGTATTCATTAACTGTTGGGAGGTATATTGTGTAGATGGTCATTTTCATTTGTTGGATGCTGTTTAAGTGTGACACTTCTTTTATTGATTTCTTTTATCTAAATCACCTATCGTTTCATGACAGTGAACTTGCACATTATCGTTGCATCTAGATTTACCTTTTCCTTTATGTCCTGTAGTGTTTGTTTAATGAACTAAGGAGCACAGGTGTCTATCGCATACATAAATTTACAACCTTTCCATCTTTTTGATAATCATATAGTTATCTATTTGAAGTATTTTTTAAAGCACCTGAGTCTAGCAGCTTCTGCTTGTTTTTAGCTTCTACCTGGCCGACACCTCATCCTTCACCTTCACTCTATTTGTGCCTTTGCCAGTAAGGTCTATTTCTTGCAAACAGCAAACAGATGGATTGCATTCTTTATCATGGTCATCATCATCATCATCATCATTATTATTGAGACAGGGTCTCATGTAATCCTAGGCTGGCCTTGAACTTCTGTAGCCGAAGATAACCTTGAACCTTTGAAACTCCTGCTTCCAATTCTCCAGGATTTCAGGCACATACCTCTATACTCAAAATATACAGGGCTAGATGTGGAGCCCAGGGCTTCATGCGTGCTAGGCAAGCACTCCACCCATTGAGACATACTCCCAGCCCTGGATCATATATTTTAATCCAGTCATCTAGTCTGCCTGTGCTGCATGAACTCCTAGTGATTTCACCCTAATGCGATGTAAGCTTACTGTTCCACTGGACTGTTCTTCTCCAGGATTATAACATCCTGTGTAATGCTGAGTGAAGGGAGAAGAGAAACAGGATTCCTTATTCAAGCCATTTTCGGTCTGAAACAGAAACCAGGTTAGGACCGACAAAACCATCGCAATCACTTTTAACTGTGATATGAATCAGCTTGGTGTGAATGGCTCTCTTGCAGCTATGTTTTACCCTCAGTACAACCTTGTCAGGAAACACATTTTTTTATTATTATTATTTCTGCCCATACAAACTTAACAGGTACACCAGTCCCCTCCCTCCTTCCACCTCCCCCCGACCCCCCTGTTTCCCCCTCTCCTCCCTTCTCCCTCCCCATTCCCTAGTGCCCTCCCCCCCCAATCCCTGGAGCATCCTTTACTGTGAATGCCAAACTCTCCTCTGGGTCCTCCTCTCCGATGAGGTGCAAGGACCCAGGGGCATTTCCCAGAACCCTTTCCTGTGTTCCCCTTAAGCTTAGGAACACTACTGTGACTGTCAGTCCCTAGCCTCCAAGGATCCTAGTACCTTTAGTCCATGCTAGACTTTGTGGGGTCAATAATGAGGAAACACATTTCTAATGGGTTCCAAATCTAAGTTTATTTTTCCAACCTGCTTAGGACCCTAACATTCTTCATCCTGAAATACACAATTGGAAATCTTGTAAGTTGGAGAAAAATAATGTCAAAAGATAAAATTGACTACATATAAGTAGATATTTTCTAAGAGCCTTTTCAGCTTTATAATGCTATCGTCGTTGTTAAATAATACTATGTCATTTACTAGCAGGTTCTGTCTATCTTACGAGGAAGAAAGATACAGTTATTTTCACCCTTTGTACATAAAGAAGAATCTATGTTCTAGGAAGGATGAAGATAAATAATCTGTCTAAGGTCAGACCCTAATTCTAATCTGGGCTGTGTTTCACATTTGTGCTTAGCCATTGCTTTGATTATCACTCATTTACCCAACTAAATTGAAAGAAACAAGCATCAGAAATAGAAGGGACATAAGTTGTACAAGCAGTTTACCCCCAACAAAAGTCAAGAAGATGGAAATGCTGTTAAAATAAATGTATGATTTATATTTACTGCAATATTTTTTAAATCACCTGCTTGTGTCATATTGTAATGCATAGGTGAAATTCCCAAACCAGAGACTAAAGGGATACTGGAGAAACTTTCCGCCATGAACTTCTGAGTCTAGAGAAATTCTGAGTCTAATCTGCTCCCTGAATGTCACTGAGTTATAGTTTCTGAAGGGAAGGGAAGCCATTCTGTTTCATCTCTGCTTCTCTGTACCTGGGACAATGTGTGACATGTGTGGACTGTCCAGCTGGTTGAATTTGCCCAGGTGGGTTAATTCCTACTACCTGGGTGAACATACATATATATATCAAATTGGACAGGGGCTATGGTGAAAAGACCCCCTCAAATGATGGGAGGGAAAATACATGACTATAACTTCTATTACAAGAAGTAACTATAACTCAATGGGTAAATTTCCTTTTTGATTCAGTATTTTTATATATGTAAGTCATACTGGTATAATTCAGTGTTTCATAAATTACCTCAAATTCTTTATTTAAAAAAGCGGGCAATGTAAGGATAACCGTTGTATCAGTTAGAGGTAGGTGTCAACTTGGCAATGAAAGATGAGATTTTGGGCAAATCTGTGAACAGCTGCTGGTTAAGGCAAGCATTAAGCTTGTGGGAGATTTTGATTGATAGGTGAAGACCCAGCCCGGAGTGGGTGGAAACATTCCCTGGGCAGAGGAACAAGATGGAGAAAGATGGCTCAGACAGTTGGCATTCTTCAGCATACTTTGGCAGTGTCATACCACCTTTGTCAATGTAACAATTGAAAGTTCAGATTCTGGACATGGTGATGGAGTGTTGGTAGTTGAGTTGAGCCCTGAGCAAGCCTGCAAGAGATTGTCTGATAGGGAGGCCCTAACCCCTGGTAGGTGGGGCTAGGCCCTGGACAGGTGACTGAGATAGAGGGAACTGGTCGGAGAAGTCGGCATCCTTCTGTAGACTTGACCAGACATGCTGGTCTGGCAAGGTGAGGATTGTCCCTCTCTCAGCAGTCCTGTGGATATATGGACATTTTGTGACCAGTTCCCTCAGCCCCTGGGGTTGGACGAGTTGGACAAGGAGCTGTAACCAAGAATCATAAACCAAAATAAACCTCTTGGTCCCGTTTGGTAGGAAGTTTATCAACAGAGTGCAGAGAATGCAACAGGCTGCCTCACCCACCGCAGGTGGAGGTTCACCCGTCTTCCAGCTCTTCTGTGACTATGGCCAGTTCCCTCCATGTCGGTAAGAACTCTCCTCTCAACCTGGACTATGAACTGGCACCAGAATCAAAAGCAAGAACAAAAACCCCTTGTTCCCTTTACATGCTTTGCCATGTACTTATCAGCAACATGAAGAGAAACTATAATCATAACACACAATGAAATAACAATAGGTTTTATATCGGAGTCTCCGGGGCTTTCTTTGGCTGACTGTAGTAAACTTTTAGGTCTCTAATATCCTGATCTTTCATGTTTTTCAAATCAATCACTTCTTGTTTTTGCTTCCATCGTCCAAGCAATTTGTCTTTTGGAAGATGCGTACACCAAGTGCATTCATATCACAGCATAGAAGTCGGAGAGGTTGATATCTGCTTATAAAATATTCTCAAATTCCTCCTAGCTTGAAAACTCCTCAGGGACAATAGGTGGCTGGTTCGCTTGCTGCCAAATACATCCATGTATCACCATACCTAACAGACAGTCAAAATTACCATGAGAGGAACAGTCCCTCCCATTTGCCTGCCATGTGGCTATTAGAATGGATCTCCAGGGTCAATGCACAGTTTCAAAGAATAGGAAAACATGAAATTGTCAGCTGAAGATTTAGAAATTCTTGAAGTTTACAAACATGAACTATTGGGGAAAAAAAATAATTCCAGAATTGAAGTGACGGCTCTAAGGTTACAGCGTCTGTCCCACAAGCAAAAGGGCCTGAGTTCAAGTCCCCCAGAACTCACATCTCGGATGTGGGGGGGGGGTGCTGTGGCCCGCAGTTCCAGCTCTGGAGAGCAGAGCCTGGGAAACCCCAGAGCAAAGCAATAAGGAGGCAGAGCAGTCCAGGGTGATTGTTGATGTCCCCCTTAGGACCTCCACAGGGACACACACTCAAATGCCTTCTTACACACACACACACACACACACGCGCGCACACAAAAATATTTAAGTCACTTGTCCAAAATTATATACTTAACAGGCTTTAAACATGAGTTTCAAACACTTGGTCCATCTGACTCTACACCCCAAAACTCTAACCTGGGTGCTCAACTACTTTTCCTACTACGTGACAGGTGCCGGATGCACAGGGATGTATTAGATGCCTGTGACCTTGTGGAGAGTATTATCACCCCCTGCTTTGAGCCAGGAGCCCAGATTCAGAGGCAGGTACCACTGAGCTGTAGTCGCTGTCTGTTGTTCTTTGCTCTTGAGTGTACAGTCTCCTAACACTGTCCTGTATACAAGCCAAAGATTTAGGGTGGACAGTGTGTGTCATTTTTCACAACCTGCCTCAAGGAATAACGATCTCGTGAAGGACGTGTTTGTAAAAGTGGCTAAATACAAGTACGTGGCTCTAGCTATCAATTTTAATTGATTAATTAATCGAAATGCTCCTGATTTCATTTTGTAGACACTGGGTCGCCTCCACCTAAGCAAGCCCGTACTAGGAATTCAGTTTCAACACAAGAACTGAGAGAAACACGAAACAATCTATCTCAACATGTTTTATGTTTGGAAAGACGTGCCACAAGTCTGTTGGGACAATAATATTCTGATTTCCTTTTCTTAATGTAAAATCTGACGGGGAAGATCTAAAGGCGTTGAGCTGAGTTGTCTTTGGGGCTCCTAAATTCAAATCTTGAACTTCTGGGAATAAGGATTACAGTCCCCAGCAATGAATTCCCTAAGGTAATACACATAGACTTTCTAGAAGTGAAATTGCTTAACCTTTCTCTGGGGTTTCAAAAGCCCTGGTGGACGAGCGAGATGACTCAGCAAATAAAGGACCCTGCATACAAACCTGGAGACCTGAATTCCAGTCAGGAATTCCAGTCAAGGATCCAATTAGGAGCCCACCTAACAGAAAGGAGAGATTGGACTTCCAAAAGTTGTCCCCTGACTTCTGCACTCATGCATGCCACGGCGCATACACGCACACACCTATTTCTGTTTCTCTCTCTATCCCCCTCCTCCCTTTCCTCCTCCCTCCCTTCCTCCTTTATTCCCTTTCCCAAAATAAAATTTTTCAGAGCCCCAATGTTTGGATCAAGGCACAGTCAGAGTAAAGCCACATCATGTGCATTATCTCTGAGCACCAACCCTAGAAATCTGAACTTTTTTTTTTTTTAGTCTTAGAATGGGAGACCTTTGGCTTCCCAATTGTGTCCATAAATTTCATGGCAAACTCTCCGGGGAGATTCACAGGATGAAGAAGAGAGTTTTACTCTGGCAGCTTCCCCACTCGACATGTCTGCAATGTGTTGTTTGCGTTTCACTTCTTGCAGCTTCCTTTCCCATATGGAGAGAACATATTTTCACGCAAACAGAAATATGTTCGTATCAATATTTGGTTGAGGTTTTTGTGGCGGCGCTTCCTCCTGGTGTCTGCTGCGCTGCTGTTCAGTATCAGACTTTTCATATCGACAGGGACAGCGAATGCTTGGGGAATGTTTATTTACTTTAGCAAAACAGTTGCAGTGAACGATCAGCAGCAGACTCTGTGTAGAATTCTCCCCGTTTGTCTCTTCAAGAAATGAATACACATTTCACTACAGAAGGAGCCTAGAGATATGACAGGGTCTTATGGTGTGTGTGTGTGTGTGTGTGTGTGTGTGTGCGCGCGCACGCATGTATGTGTGCATCCATGTGCATGCATGTATGTTCTCAGAGGTACCTTTGATACTTCTGACCCTATAGCATGTGTCTAATATATTACACATTCACATATATATGCATATATTACACACGTGTGTGTGCATGCACAAATGTGTGTTCTCAGAGATACCTCTAATCCCAAGATATCTCTAACTCAGAATCCTCCTGTGTCCACCTCTGAAGTGCTGGGATTATACGTGCCCCACCAAACATGTCTGACAATGATAATTACAATGGCTAAAATCCCAGCCGGAGATTGCAGTGTGTGTGTGTGTGTCTGTCTGTCTGTATCTATGTGTGTCTGTGTGGTGTGTGCATATAGATGGATATGATACTTCTCCAGTAGCTCCTGCGTGTAGGAAGAGAGGACATTTCACCCGTCACTCACCAGGTGACTGCCCGGCTCTCTCACTAGCCTCCTCCTTCAGTTTGTTCAGTTACTTAGAACATCCCGAGACTTGCTTCTAGAAGTGGTTCAAAGACAAGGAAACACAGCAGCACTTGCAGCTCTAAGTAGTTAAAGGAGGGGCTGAATTCCAGGTGCCACATTGGGAGGGTGGCCGGGACCATGCCCCACGTGCAGAGAGGAGAAACTGGCCGATGGCCTTCGAGGGAGGGGGGTTTGCTGCCCCGTGGAGGAAGATGCTACACCACACAGCTCAGGGAGCCCTGGTTCCCACAGGCACGGGCTGGAGTCGCTAGAAGCTCCAGGACGCAACGCAGGACAAGCGGCTGTCGCTCTTCTAGGCTCAAGCAGCCACTGTCGGAGCTGCCTCTCCACAAAGAAGCAAGGCTGGCAAGATGGCTCGGTGGGTGAGGAGTCTGTGTGCAAACCCGGAGACCCAAGTTCAATCCCCACAAGGCCATGTGATGGGAGGAGAGAAGTGACTTCTGAAAGTTGTCATTTGACCTCTACTTGTGATCATAGCGTATGTATCCCCTCTATCCCCTCTCATACTGAGTCTCTCTCTCTCAAGATTTGTTCTCCCTCCCCTCTTTTCTCTTTCTCCAACTCTCTCTTTCTCTCTTCTCTCATAAATAATTAAAATATTTTTAAAAATAAAAGCTGGGGATTTGGCTCAGAGGCAGAGCATATGGACAGTAGTTTGGATTTGATCCCCAATGCTGAGAAGGGGAGGAGCAAACAAATGAAGAAAGGAAGGAGAGGGAGGGAAGAAGGAGGGAGGGAGGAAGGGAGGGAGGGAAGAAGAAGGGAGGAAGGAAGAAAGAAGGGAGGAAGGAAACAAAAAAGGAAGAGAGGAAGGGAGGAGGGGAGGGAGGGAGGAAAAAGGGAGGAAGGAAAGAAGGAAGAAGGGAGGAAGGAAAGAAGGAAGGAAAGGAGGGAGGGACGGAGGAAGAAAAGAAGGAAGGAAAGGAGGGAGGGAGGGAGGGAGGAAGGAAGGAAGGAAGGAAGGAAGGAGGAAGGAAGGAAGGCCGCTGTGTCCGTTACTTCTAGAGCCCGGAGCACCTCGGATGCTTTCTCAAGAGCAGGCTCTGAAGAGTTGAATCCTCTCCCAGTAGCATTTGGCCTTTGTTTCCTGAAGGCCTGAAGTTTTGCCACAAGATACTTGTCTGTCCTCAACCAGCCCAAGAGAAGCAATGTGGATGGAGCTCTCCACGGTGAAAATACCTGGGAGACCAAGCGAGAGCAGTAGATGCACATGTTCCAAGAGGAAACAATGGAGGTCAGAATCGACAGACTTTGCTTCCGGGGAAAAAAAATGCTTTGTGGTTAAAAGAAAAAAAGTTGAAAATTTTATAATAAGAAATGTATCTATATATGCATATATTAATCCTGGTTTAATCCCAAATGGTTCAATTATCTCCTGACATTATTTTTCTCCATTTCAATGCAATATATTTGCATTGTACATTTTAATTGCTATCACACCTGAAAATTTGCCTTAATTAGTCCTTAAATGCAAATGGAAGAATTACGCCACGGCTCAAGAAGGGAAGAAATGTATTTCTGACCTTCTAAATCAACTATGAAAAAAAATTTGCCTGAAATTTACCCAATCAGTGAGCATTTTCCTCGTCAATCAAGTATCTCCAGGTTTCTGTCAGAGGGGCAGATTGTAACCCCCTTTCTCAACCTCCTCACCCACAACGTCCACTCGGCGTCTTCCAGCCGAGGAAATGCAAACCTACAATCCCACCTGGGCAGAAGCTTCAAGAACCAGTGTGGAGTTCTTGCTCTCTTTCCCATGGGCCGGGTGTTAGTCGGTATCTAGCAGGTGGCTGACCCAGAGCAGAGCCCCAGCCAATCCAAAGTGGCCACACGGCATCTCTAAGATGCAAGATTTATTGTCCCTGGCCCCAGATTTTTTTTTTTAATATGGGTGTTTGTAATCCAAATTCAGACTTATGCTTGCAAACCATTTTACCTCCTGAGCTATGTCCCCTTCTGTTTCCTATTTAAACCCTGACTGCTACACTGGAAAATACTGTTGTGTGTGGATGGGTTCATAGTATGTGCAACTTACCCATCTCCCAATATCTCTTTCAGTCTTTCCTGGTTAAAAAGAAAAAGAAATAATTGAGGCTCCGTGATCATCTCTCCTTGTCTTTTCTAGGGGAGGGAATTGCCGAAGGCAGCAATACTGTGAACCAAGATTCCCCCACTAACCCAGGATAAGGAGTCCGTTCCAAGGGAAGCTTCGCACTGTGTCGAGACCACGATCTGTGGTTTCATTTTTTTTAAAGATATTTCATTTGTTTATAAGCGAGAGAGAGGAGAGAGAGAGGAATGAGAAAGAGAAGAGGGGAGAGAAGGGAGGGGAGGAGGAGAGGGGAGGAGAAGAAAAGAAGAGAGAAGAGGGAAGGGGAAAGGAGGGGAGGGGAGGACACAGAGGAGGGGAAGGGAGGAGAGTAGATGCTTGCTTCTGAGGATGAACTCAAGTGGCTAGGCTTGTAAGCAAACGCCTTATATGGTGAGCCATTTCACCGGCCCAGTATCTTGGTTTCTAATAGCAGCAGAATCCATCTAACACAGCTTTATCCTTTTTGATAGTCTACTTAAGGGCAAGTAACAAGGTCAACCACTTGGAATAAAACTCTGCCGCTGCTCCTTCAAGGAGAGCTTTCAGCCCTTCTTACCTTATGGTGTATACGTAGTGAGGGCACCAGAAAAGTAAAGGGGAAAGTTTCTCTATATTTTATCTTATTTTATTTGAGAGAGAGAGAGAGAGAGAGAGAGAGATGTGCATGCATTCCATGGCACATGAGGGAGGTCAGAGGACAACTGTTAAGAAGTCAGTTCTCTCCTTCCACCGTGCGAGCTTCCTAGGATCGAACTCAGGTATCAGGTCTGTGAGCAGGAGCCTTACTGAGCTATCTCGCTGGCCCCTGAAAAAATTTTTCTTCTTATCAATGTACAATGGCCTAAGAGAGTTTGACTTAATGATGGAGGATTCTAATTTCTATCCTTCCTCCAAAGTTCAGGGATAGATTACCCCCCCCCCAAAGTTCAGGAGTGGTATGTTGTGGCCAAGAATAGCTAACGAGATTTCCTTTTGCTTCTTTGACTTAACTACTCCCTGCCTGATTCTCCAAGTGTAAAAATCTCACTTACATAATTTGGAACACTAAGTGTGATTTTTTTGTTTTAAAAAAAAACCAGCCTCAGAGAACAGAACAATTAAAAAGTTACTGGCCAGGAAATTGAAGCTGAGAATTCTAACAAGTGGCTTGTGAGAAAGGAAGGCCCTGGCTGGAGGTGGGAGTGGGCCAGTCGCTTCCCACCCCATCCTCTAAGGACTGTGAGTAAAGAGAACAAAATGAGCACAGCCCTCCTGGGTCCCCCCTTAAGAGTTTAAAAGCAAAATATTGATTTTGAGTTACCCAGCTTCGGCTCAGCTATGCGCTCATGATATTTTTATTCCCTTGTAGATTCCTGGGTCCATTTGTTGCAGACTTTTTTTAAGCAAACCGCTGGCGAGTCTGTGGTGTACCCACGTACCATTTCCACAACCTTAAAGGTATCTGATGTGCTCTAACTCATAGTGACATCTCTCGCTGAGGCCTCGCTGTGTTCAAGGCGGATAAAGTGGGTGAATTGATTTTAGTCTTAGAAAACCCTTGGCCAAATCTCTCTGAGGGCATCCATCTCCCGGTCTCCCGATGATTAAGATTTCACCGTGACACAGATGCAAGTCTCCGCATCTCCACTTGCCTTTGGTGCTGGGCCCACAGTGACCAGTAACGGAAGAGCAGAAAATGCTCAGGGAGGCATAGCTGCTCTCGGAATCTTCTCGAACTTGCGTTTAGAAACATTAGGACAGGTTTCATATCCTTACCAACGTTCTCGCAATAGATTCTTGCACAAGGCCATTTAGCGATGTTAAATTTCGTTAAAATGACCATGGAGCGTTAGAGAGGCGCGACCGACGTCATCAAGCTTGCAGCGCTTTTAAACATTTTATTCCTTCGTTTATTTATTTAGGAGGAGGAAGAGGGAGGTGGGTACGCGCCATGAGTCATGGGCGGAGTCAGAAGACGGCTTTCAGGAGTCAGGTCTCTCCTTCCACCAGGTGGGCTTCCAGGGACAGAACTCAGGTTGCCCAATTTGTACACAGACACTCTGACCCACTTTGCCCTGGTTTATAAGTTGAAAAGAGGACTTCGGGGCCGCTGAGATAGCTCAGCAGGTCAGACGTCGTCTGCTTGCCAATCTGGCAACATGAGTTCAATCCCCGGAAACCCACATGGTGGAAGGAGGAGCCTCACTTCCGAAGGTTGTCCTCTGATCTCCATCTGCGCATCATTACTTACTCTCTCTCTCTCTCATAAAAAGATAAAATATTTTTTAAAATAGAAAGAGGACTTCAGGGCTGGAGAGATGGCTCAGGGGTGAAGACTCTGCCTTGCAAGCAGAAGGTTCTAAGTTCAGATCCTAGGTCCTACATAAATACACCAGGCAGGTGCATTGGCCTGCATTTCCAGCCCTGGTGGACAGATCCTGGGAAGTTTCAGAGTGAAACAAAAAGGAGGTAGAAGTAGTCAAGGGTGATTCCTGAATCTCCCCTGGTCTTCCACAGGTACACACAGTACCCTCTGATACACTCACAAACACACACACACACACACACTATATATATATATATATATAATATATATATATAGATATATATATATATATATATATATATATATATATATAATTCAAAAAAAGAAAAGACAAAGAAGAGGGATTCGGGTCAGTTGAAAGGCAGCACAGCTGCCTTGGGCGGTCTCGACACCATGTGGAGTGAAGAGGACTAGTTTATGGCTCTCCTCTGCACCCACCAGTATAACTTTTTAAATTGTATTTATTGTGTACCTGGCAGAGACTTTGGCAAGGAAACCCACGTGCCTTGGCACGTGTGGGAGTCGAAGGGCAACTTGCAGGAGTTGGTTCTCTCCTTCCACCATGTGGGTCTCAGGATTTGAACTCATGTTGCCAGGCTTGTAAGGCAAGCACTTCACCCACCGAGCCTTCTCACTGCCTTATGCTAATTGTTCTAAGTTCTTTTCATTGTTTATTTATTTATTTATTTGTGTGTGTGTGTGTGTGTGCATGTATAAGAGGGCACCGTGTATCCCTGTGGAGGACCAAGGGTGACTTCAGGAATCATTCTGGATTGCTTCTACCTCCTTTTTGCTTTGCTCTGGGATTCCCAGACTCCACCTATCAGGGCCAGATGTTCAGGCCACCACCATTTCTGCCTGGCATAATTACATAAGACCTGGGATCCAAACTCAGCACCTAACCCCTGAGCCATCTCTCTAACCCCTTAGGCTAATTTTTTAACTAATAACTTATTTCCTTATTAATAAGTAATTTCCAGGAAGTACATTGTTCTTACAACCAATGTTAGCTAAAGTCTTACTATATACCTGATAAGAAATGGTTCTACGAGATGTATTTTCATGATTTAGAGGCCTGTGTATCATCTATCATCCCTGGATCATAAATACGTACATGAATTACGATGCACGTAAACTTACTGAAAAGGCAGTAATGTACAGAGATATAGAGAAAAAAGAGGGAAAAAATGAAAATCAAATACTAAGATGATATAGGTTGTTGAGAGCAAAAAAAGACAATCCATAAGTAGTGGTACTTGGTAGGGATCTTAAAGGAAAGCTAGGATTTAGATAAGACTAAATGTAGATGAGACTAGAGAGATGATTTGTGTTGCAAGCAGAAGGTCCAGAGTTCAATGCCAGCTCTCATGTAAAAACGGCGGGCAGAAATGGCAGCAGCCTGCACTTCCGGCCCCATGGGTGGAGCCTGGGAAATCCCAGAGCAAAGCAAGACGGTAGAAGCAATCTAGGATGGTTCCTGAAGTCACCTTTGTTCCTCCACGGGGACACACGGTGCCCTCTGATACATACATGCAGACACACACACACACACACACACACACACACACACACACACAATGAAGTTTAAAAAATTCTAAAAAAAAATGAATAAATCTAGATGATTCAGTCTTTCACTTCAAACTAAATTATCACTTTTCCAACTACCAGTAGAAAAACTAAGAAATGTGCAATAATGGTTAGACTGGAAATGAAATCATCTTGGCTGTGATAAAGGGTTGTTTTTTTTTGGTATGTGTAGGCGTGGGTATGTGTTGGGAGGGGAGGATGTAGAAGAAGGCGCTGTGTGTCTGTGGAGGCCCAATGATGACTTCAGGAATCCCCTCAGATTGCTTCTACTTCCTTCTTGCTTTGCTCTGGGGTTTCCCAGGCTCTGCCCTCCAGGGTCATTTCTGTGCAGCAGTTTTATGTGGGATCCGGGAATCCAAATTCAGGCCCTTCTGCTTGGCAGGCCAAGATTTAATCCCCGAGCCACGCCCCCGCCTACTGATGTAATTTTAAGTGAACACCTTCTCCTTTCTTACTCTGGAGGCTGAGGCCAGAGGATTGATTCCACCCATGAGTTCTGGCCAAACCTAGACAGCGTGGTGAGACCTTGTCTCGAGAAAAGCAGACAATAACAAGCACAAAACAAAACAAGAAATTCAGCTGCCTCCTCAGTGCCGGAGGACTTTTGAAGGCACATTCTAAGAATCACCAAGAATCAGGCCCACGCTGTGAAACTTCCTTCAAAGAAATGATTTGGATCTTCTTAACTGGGGGTGAGAGGAACTAAAAGTGCCTTGATTCCAGTTTTAACACCCCCATTCTATGGTGTCAAGCCAGAAACATTCTCAAAAAAGAAGGAAGGAAGGAAAGAAAGAAGGAAGGGAGGAAGGGAGGAAGAAAGATCTACAGCTTTGAGCATCTGCACTTTGGCAAGAAAACCTTATCCATGTATTCTGGGGCCATCTGACTTACTCTTCATCCAAAAAGAAAGTGATTCATTTCTGCCCTTTCGAAAGCAGGAATTATTTTCATATTGGGAAGTTTTGGCAAAGACCTCATCTTCTCAATGGGAAAGGGGAGAAGGCAGCATTAGGTACCATCTGTCCACGATAACCCCTTCAAAACCAGGACCAACACCAAAGGGGAGCGTGGTGTGCGCTATCCCAATGGGAGATTTCATCCTGCGATCTTCATTCTTCTTTCTTAAGGACATGAAAATATTTCACGCTCCTCTATGGAGGCTTTTTCAGGGCTGTTTAGTTAAAATGCTTTGGCAAGTTCCGACCTGTTTTCTTGATTCAGGTCTCAACCATCACCGAGTCACAGTTCAGCATTATAACTGTGACAAGGTTTCTAACTCTACAGAGTAAAAATCCCCAGGGAAATCGACATAGCAGGATGTCTTCCTGATGCCCCAGAACTCCTACGGAATATGGCGTAAGCATAGCACTGGGGATCAACGGGGAGAACATATGGCCTCTGTTCAGAGATTCCCCAGTCTGTCACTAAAATACATCAAAGGGGGAAACTTTGTCGTCCGTTTCTGGTGGAAGCTCAGGTAGTTCAGTTTATTTCTAATCACTTCTAAGAGAGATGATAGAGATAGATGATAAATGATGAGGATAGATGAGAGAGAGAAAGAGAGAGAGAGATACACAGATAATAGATAAATGAGAAAAATAGATGATAGGTGATAGATGTAGATAGATAGATATAGATAGACAGGTAATAGATAAATGAGAGAAATAGATGATAGATGTAGATAGCTAGATAGACAGTAGATAGATAGATTGATAGAGATACACAGATAATAGATAAATGAAATAGATAGATAGATAGATAGATAGATAGATAGATAGATAGATAGATAGATAGATAGATAGAGTTACACAGATAATGATAAAGAGAAGTAGATGATAGATAAAAGGAAGATGATACACATAGATGATGGCTGGGTAGATAGATAGTTGAATGACAGGAAGTGGATAAGATAAATGATTGACAGATGATAGACAGATGCTGGCAGTAATTTTAAGTTAGAAAACTCATCAAATGCTCCCCACCCCTGTAATCATCACATCTCTGAATGTACTTTTAAGTTAAAACCGTCTCCTTTCTTAACTCTGAAAACCAAGGTGAGAAGATTGTTTCAACCCAGAACTCAGGGTTAGCTTGGGTCTCCTTTCAGGAAAAACAGACAAATGACATCTCCCTTCATAGTTCCCCCTCTCGTTTCCCTCTCCCACCCCACTGCCATTTCCTGAGGGGTTTACAAACACTTGTACTACTGTGCCCCACTTTTATACAGGTTCTGGGGATCCAAACTCAGGTCCTCAGACTAAAAGACACTTTCCCCAGCCACTAACATTTTCTATAAACATATAAACATTTTTACAAGCAACTCCTGTTCATCACAGCAACATTGAAGAATGGCTAGGGAGATGGCTCAGGGACTAAAGCTATTGCCTTACACACAGAAGACCCGAGTTCAGATCCCAGATCCCATGTCAAAATACTAGATGGGGGCAGCCTGCAATTCTGGTCCTGGAAGGCAGAGTTTGAGAAATCCCAGAGCAACGTACTAAGGAGGTAGAGCAATCCAGGATGATTCTCAATGCCATCCTTAGACCTCCACAGGTACACACGCTCAAGTGACCTCTGGTACACACCAGTGCACACAGCCACACACTCAACAACAACAACAAAAAGAAATAATGGGGAAGTTATTTAAATGTTTTTAATGCAATTTTTTTCTAAGCACTTTGGAGAAGGAAGAGAGGGAGAAGAGAAGGGAGGGAAGGAAAGAAGGGGTCAAGGGTTTCAAAGGCTGCATCCTCTCATCTTGTGTCTCGGCTGCTTTTCTCTAGAATGAGCCTTGGAGTCAGATGGTAGAACAGAAGAGGACCCCCGTCACGGGTACCCAGGACCCCGTCCTCCACCCCTTTTCTTTATGGGCTGTCTTCTGCTCTACACCAAACCTTATCTGCACTCAATGCTTCTGGTCACCAACGTGTTAAAACTCTCTCGGTCTACAGGGCTATTTTTCTTGGGGAAAAAAAGAATTGGAAAGATGGGGCTCCCGTTTCCCTTAGGAACAAGCAGACTGAGACTGAATAGCAATTGCTCCCTTTGCCGTGGGGTCACGTGTCACCTCACCCAGTGGCACCCCACCTCCCACTCTGCCTGCGAGCGTCCGGTGTCAGTTGCATTTGTGACGGGTGGGTGAGCACAGAGGGGGTGCCTCGCACTCTGGAGCCAGGCTCTCTGGGTTTGGAATCCGTCGTCCACAGCTTCTGACCCCGCTGATCTTAGGAAGTCCCTTCATCTCTCCGCGTCTCGGCTTGGCATTTGAAACACAGAGTAAGAGCTGTTGGCCATCTGCTGACGGCAGTAAGTGATTCTGTACATGCGAGTTTGTGGAGTGGCGCTCCACATACAAGAGCACTCAGCAGACACGAGAGGTGGTTGCTGTGACGCTTGAGCTCTGTCGTGTGTGTGTGTGTGTGTGTGTGTGTGTGTGTGTGTGTGCGCGCGCACGCGTGTATGTTCATGTGTGCATGTATGTATGTGTGTGCATGTGTATGTGTGTGCTAGTGTGTATGTGAGCATGCATGTGAGCATGTGTGCATGCGTGTGTGCATGCATGTATCTGAGCGTGCACATACATGTGCATGTGTGCATGCATGTGAGCATCTGTGTGCATGTGTGCATGTCAGAGCGTACGTGTGTGTATTTGTGTGTATGTCTCTGCATGCATGAGTACATGTCGGAGCATGCATTTGCATGTGTGTGTATGTACCTGTGTGCACGTGTCTGCATGTATTCCAGTCAGCCCGAATGGTTGCTAATAAAGGACCATCAAATGGCTTAAGGGAATAAGCGGGTTATTCTCTTATAATTACTGGTTACAGTTCTTAGTCCAGATTGACAGGAGAGCTCAAGCTAATACCAAAGCTAAGGGAACTGGCCACACTATCTCTACATAATGGTTGAGAGAGGGACGATCCTTACTTGCCACACCAGCACGTCTGGCCAAGTGTACACAAGGATGCCAACTTTCTTCAGCAGCTGTCTGTATTATATTCCAGGGCCTAATTCCACCCACCATGAACTGGACCTTCCCCATCAACTAGACCATTTCCTGCAGGTTTGCTCTGGGCCTAACTCAACCACTAATTCTCTACAAATGTGCCCAGAGCGCAACCCCTCAACTGTCAAGTTGATATCTGTTCTTAACTATGACAGCATATATATTTGTATGTGCATGTGTGTACATGTATATGTGTATGTGTGCACGAGTATGTGCATGTGTGTATGTGTGTGTGTATTATGTGTGTATGCATGTATGTGTGTGCGTGTGTGTGTGTAAGCATGTGTGTGCATGTGTGTAAGCATGTGTGTATGTGTGTGTAGTTGCTTTCCACCTCTCTTTCCGAGCAGTCTCTCTGAGTCTACAGCTCATGGATGCAGCTCAGCTGCGTAGCATGTTGCACAGACGTTGCCATCTCCTCCCGGCACAGGGATCACGGGCCCCATGTGTGCATGTGTGTGCATGCTCAAGCCAAGACACACGAGTGAGGGTCAGAGGGCAGCTCTCAGGAGTTGGCTCTCTCCTTCCTCCATGTAGGTTCCAGGGCTCAAACTGTTTGCCACTCTGATGCAGTAAGAGCCTGCACCTGGGGCTGGAGAGGTGGCTCAGGGGTTAAGCCTCTGCCTTGCGGGTGGAAGGTCCTGAGTTCGGATCCTAGACCCCACGTATAGACGCCGGGCGGAAGCGGGGGCGGCCTGCGCTTCTGGTCCTGGTAGGGCGGAGCCTGTGAATCCCGGGGCAGAAGGAGGTGGAGGCGTCCATGGTGCTTCGCGAATTCGTCCGTGGTTCTACACACACAGACACACACACACACGCGTGCCCATACACACGCACATGCGCACAGTTGAGTAAATAATAATAATAATAATAAAAATTAAAAAAAAAAAAGGGCCTGCACCTGCTGCGCCTTCTTGCCAGCCTTAGGGTTTTGTTGTTTATCTAAGGTTCTTAGCTAGGAAGGGTCCTCAGGCTGGTGAGCTGCAGGAACTCTCCTGACTGAGCCATCTCCCCACCCTGGAGCTCTGTTCTTAGGAGAGCGCTGTGACGCTTAGCTGCACTTTGATTTTATTGTCCCGGCCCTTTAAAACATTTAGTCTGATCACCTCAAATTGTAGCTTTAATTTCCAGGCAAAGTATAAAGAACAAAAAGACAGCAAGTCAACCAAAAAACAGGCACCCTAACTAAAAGTTTCAAACATTAGGAACTCTGTGTAGCGACCATCCAAAATACAGAGTAGATGGATGCTCCGCCCCAAAGGGAACATCTAAGCCCCGCCCCCTATCAGCATCCCAGGCTCTGAGTACCCGAGGGTGGGGAAGATACAGCCTGATGTAATCTCTTAGACTGTGGCATCATGAGCTCACCCGAGCTGTAGCTGCTTCTACAAACAGGATTCAGCCGCCAAGCAGTTCAAAGAGGGAAGACTGCATGTGGGGCCACACCTCCCTGAGGACTTCCGGGGATGCATGTGGGATAGGGAAGTACCTTCCTTAACGGCACACCCACCAATATACATTCCATGTTCCAGCGAGGACTCAGGTCGCACCAGCACGGAGACAGCCCGAATGACAATCATTGAGTCGCACATGCAAACCGGAGCCTGACTGGAAAGAATAAGATTTTCCCGAGGAGCCGGAATAATGTGGGGGTGAAAATAATTTCATTCATTATACTCTTATATGAAACTGCAATAGGATTTTTTTTAAAAAATGGAAAATGAATAAAATACCTCCTCAGCCTTAAAAAAAAAAAAAGAAAAAGAAAAGGAGCTCTGTATAGACTTACACAAGTCTTGCATTCTGTAATGTCAAATTATTGTGAAGCTGTGAAATGATAGAATATAGGGTAATGGGATTAGGGACTGAGGGGTGAAAATGTCATGCGTTCACTAAATTCATGTATGCAACGCCAACGAAAAATAAATAAATTATAAAAATAATTTTCAAAAAAGTGAATAATGGCCTTTAAAATAACGTATTAATAAAATTGGGCTCTGTGAAAGATGGACCAGGCATATCAAACACCCTCTCCCACAAAATAAAATAAATTCATCCAAAAGCGGAAGACCCAGTAGAGCAAGCTAGCCGTGCTGAGGTGAAGGAAAAATACAATGACAATCATAAAAGCTGAGGCTCATCCAGACACAGAAGAGCCTGTAGCAACCCAGAAAGGTGTTGAGAACTGATACGAGGTGATTACAAACCAAGAAGACGTGTAATAGGGTCCGCAAAGTTGGGAGACCACCTCAATCAAGGGCAACATCAGAGGGTGCCCAGAGAAATGGAACCTTATTCAAACATCAGGAAAAGCGTCTGCAACAATGTATATGACGATGTAAGGAGGAGGAAGAGGTACAAAATGAACTTTCCCAAGAATTCAAAGTAACTGCCTGGTGAACTATGTATCACATTCACGTAGCCTCTGCTTTCATAAAAAGGGCAAAATCTTAGACATTTTGATTAAAGAGGCATTCGGTAAGAAAGGGATGCCGGAAATGGGCTATGAAATCCTGTCCTCTAAAAATGGCAATCACAACCCCATGACAGGCTGGTAACTGACATGAAACCTACGAGGGACCTACCTACATGGCCACTGATCTCAGCTGTGAATGGATAAGAAAGCCATGGGCCCCCCCAAAATTCTCGTGAGCATTGAGCAGCCCACAGGTCCCAAAGAATGGAGAACTAAATCTAGTTGCATGCACATGGAGAAACCTTCCTGGTTTCAAAAGAAGATTCCCAACCTCACGACTCCTATGGAGGGCCTTGATTGAACCTAGTGTACAGGAAACAGGACAGAAAAACCTGGCTATGAGAGCAAAAGGATGGGAGGAGCAATGATTTGCAAGATTCTCCACACTAGTTAGGGCCGAAGCAATCATAATAGGACTTTGCATGCCCTGCGCAATGTCCAACACACTATTGACCTCACAAAGTCTAGAATCAGCTAAAGGTACCAAGATCCTTGGAGGCAAGGGATTGACAGCCACAGTAGTGTTCCTATGCTTAAGGGGAACACGAGAAAGGGTTCAGGGAAATGCCACTGGGTCCTTGTACGTCATCGGAGAGGAGGACCCAGAGGAGAGTTAGGCATACACAATAAAGGACTCTCTGGGAATTGGGGGGGAGGCACTGGGGGATGGGGAGGGAGGGAGGGGGAGCAGGGGGTTCGGGGGGGAGGAGGAGGGAGGGAGGGAACTGGTCTACCTATTAAGTTTGTATGAGCGGAAATAATAAAAAATGTATTAAAAAAAAAGAAAAGAAAAACCTGGCTATGGAAGAAGACTGGAAGCAGCTGGGGGAAAGAAGGAAACAGGGGATAGCATACATGCACAAGTATGTTCACTATATTCATGTATGAAACACACAAAAAAGTAAAGATAAATTCAAAGAGCAGAATTCATCAATAAATAAAAAGTGGGGGGAAAAAAGAAAAGGATCCAAAACATGACTTACAAATCATTATATGACGTTTGAATAATGGATGACAGGAGAAACATAAACGTCCATCAGTGGGAGAGTGAATAAAAAATGAGTTGCGGTGCAGTCACGGAAAAGAATATCCTGCACTGGCCAAAAGAAGTGTTATGTACTGATATGAAGTAGTAGCCACCATATTTTTTTAACTCTTGATACTTCCAAACATGAATATAGTGGATATGTGTTTTTTTCACCCCTTACTGCCCAATATCATCTCCTCTCCTATCCCAATACATACATTTTCCTTTCCAGCCAGTCTCTGTCTACTTTAACATCTTTCTGGGAGTGTGGTCCCCCAGAATTCAACTGTGATGCCTAGGTACTCAAGTGCTTGCTGAGGCATGGATGACTTAGATGCGGGTAAATCAGCCTACATTTTTTTAATTTATTATTTTCAATTGTGTGTGTATGCACATGTGTGTGTGTGTGTGTGTGTGTGTGTGTGTGTGTGTGTGTGTAGAACCACAGACGAATTCGGGAACCACCATGGACGCCTCCACCTCCTCCTTCTTTACTCTGCCCCGGGGATTCACGGGCTCTGCCCTACCAGGACCGGAAACGCAGGCCGCCCCCACTTCCGCCCGGCGTCTACATGTGGGGTCTAGGATCCGAACTCAGGACCTTCTGCCTGCAAGGCAGAGGCTTAACCCCTGAGCCACCTCTCCAGCCCCTAAATCAGCATACATTTTTAAGAAGGTAAAATGCAATGCAGAACAATGTTACGTGTGTTGCTCTTGGGAAAACATGAGTAAAATATACCTTTCTTGGCATAGAATAGTTCTATAAGCACCCACTGGACATCAGTACTATTGCTTGTGTCTGAGGAGGAAAGTTGAATATGAAAGGAAAGAAAGGGAAAATACAAAGGAGAAAAAGGAAAGAAGTGTTCATTCTTGTATTTTGAATCCTGTGAATTTTTTACTTGTTCTAAACCCTAATAAATGTCTTAGAAAATAGCAAGCAAAGCTGGACGTAGCAGCGCATATCACTAATCACAGAACTCAGGAGACCGAAGCAAGAGGATCGTCATTCTTGTTTTGAATCCTGTGAATTTTTTACTTGTTCTAAACCCTAATAAATGTCCTAGAAAATAGCAAGCAAAGCTGGACGTAGCAGCACATATCACTAATCACAGAACTCAGGAGACTCAAGCAAGAGGATCGTCATGATGGCTACATGGTGAGTTCAAGACCAGCCTGGACTACAGTGTGAGATGCTCAATAAAGTGGCTGTTTATGATTGTTTCATGGTCAAGGATCATGGCAAAGACTCTTGGGCTAAAGATGTCACTGAAGAGTACCTTAGATACAAGAAATGAGTGGACAATTTTTTAAAAATTGGCTCAAAAATTTTTCAAAAATTGAAAAAACAAAGAAATGATTTAAAAATGATGTTTTTGTTCTGAGAGGCAGTAACCAGAGTGGGAAAGGAAGCATCCAGGGTTTGGACATTACAGGGCACTGGTTACATGCACAGGCCATTTGGGAGAAGGTTTTAAGTTACAACATTTAGGATACTTTCCTGTACCTCTTGTACTTCAGAGAAGGCTTACTTTAAAAATGGTCCCAGGGCCTGAAGAGACCCTCAGAATTTAAGGAGCCTGCCAAGCAAGCAAAAGAACTCAGATTCAGATCCCCAAAGGTAAAAATATCACGTGGCTGTGGCAGCCTGTCTGTGACTCCAGCCTCGGAAGACAGAAACTGGGAATTTCCAGCTGAACTAGCCCTACGTATAGATGAGCTCTGGATTTGATTAGAGATCCTGTCTCAAAGAGACTAAAATGGAAGACTAATAGAACACGATTCCTGATGATCAACCTGAAGCTTCCTCATGCACTCACACACACACACACACACACACACACACACACTCAAACACATACACACACACACATATGCAAACACTCACAAGCACACTTTTTTTTTAATGGTCTGAGCTGTGAATGGCAGAGCCTGCCAGTAACTCCAGCACTCAACAGGTGGAGCAGAGAGATGAGAACTGAAGATCACTATACTCGGTTAACAGTGAGTTCAAGGCTAGCCTGGGCTACTCCAGCCCTCATCTGAAAAACATGCAAACATACATACATACATATATATACACATTCATCCATGCATACACATGCATACATATATACATAGATGCATATATGCACACAGGTACACATACACATATATGCATGCACACATGCATACATGTGATTACACATACATGCATGTGCATATATATACATGTATGCATATATACACGTGCCCACATACACACATACATTCATACACAGATACATGTACATATGCACATATACACATAAGCTTACATAAATATGCACAAACATATATGCATGCACACATATGTGCATGTCTACATATTTAAATATGCACACATAGTCATCCATGAATGCATGCATACACATAAACATACACATACATGCATTCATACCTGTGCACATGTGTGCATATATACCTGTACACATCGGTACATACATACATGTCTGCACACATATGCACTGCTCTCTCTTACTCCCCCTCTGCCTTTCTTCAGCCACCAGCAGACACAGATTTGGGCCAAGGGCGTTTGTTTCTCCCATCTGCCACCTCTCCATTGTTGTCTCATCTCAGCTGTTAATCTTCAGACAAGGCCTGCACCAATGCTCAAGCCGGTAAGCTCATCCGCAGGAATTCAGACAATTGTTCAGCAG
Source organism: Typhlomys cinereus (assembly GCA_023101885.1). Classification (NCBI taxonomy): domain Eukaryota; kingdom Metazoa; phylum Chordata; class Mammalia; order Rodentia; family Platacanthomyidae; genus Typhlomys; species Typhlomys cinereus. The sequence goes on along the minus strand of JALPQD010001026.1, from coordinate 33,109 downwards.
TGCAGATAAGTTTTCATATCGCCCATCAGTTATGTGCTGACTGACATTCTCTCATTGGCCAGCCTGAGGTTTTCAGTTTCAGTATCTACCACCAGCGCTCTAGGTATGCCAGCTTGATCTTACCACCATATTGCTTATAAACACACACACCCTCTCTCTCACACACAGCACACAAACACACATTGCCTGATAATGGGGTTTGGGAAACAAAACTTACTGATGCACTTCTAAGAATTGCCTAGGGTTGGGAGGCGATTCAGTACTTGATCAAGTGACTCCTAGGACCCTGGGCCACACTCGACTCCAGGCGGGCACCTAGCCAACTCCACCCCGCCCCCAGCAGACGAGCCAAGCGAGATGCTAACGAGGCTGACGGTCCCCTGTCCCGGGCTTTGATCTGACCTGGGGCAGCTTTCGGGCTGTCTAGCAGATCGCTGCCCCTCCCTAGCCGTAGGAACTGGAGGGTCTCAGGGCTTGTTTACCGGCTTCTCGCTTTGGGGAGGAAAAACAGCAAGGGGGCTTCTAGAAAGAGAAACAGAAGCCCAGGAGCAAGGGGGCGCAGCGCGGGCGGGAAGCAGCCTCGCCTCTCCCCGCGCGTCCCCGGACGCCCCCGCGCGAGCCCTGGGACATCACCGCAGCGCCGATCCATTTCGGGGGGAGGGCACGCAAAGCCCCCAAGCTCTATACCCACGTGAAAAATTTCAAGCGCTTCAGCCAATTGTGCGCCTTGGGTGTGCAAATCCTCAGACCCCGCCAGGAACTTTGAGATGTATTTTAGGTGGAGAAAAAAAAAAAAAGCAGGCGTAGAATAGGGCGGATAAAAACGAGGAGACCCCTAGGGGACAGGCAAAAAAATTTTTTTTCAGGTGCACAAGCGTCTCGCTAGTACGAACACGATATAATCATAGCCCCAGAAAAGCCATGATTAGGAAAAAATAAATGAACAATTCTGCTCTTCTTCTGGTCCGGAATTTGAAACGAGAGATGCTGTAGCTCGATAACTTTAAAAAAAATTGCGCGGGTATTTTAAGTATATATATACATACATACATATATATGTATATTGATTTGCATGTTATTATACACAGTGTATTGCTTTTGGTGATGTATTGCCACAACTGGAGTAAAATGAACAGCGTCTAAATTAACCACCCGCCACGAAGGTGTTATTTAAAATGCAGGGATGGGGGGCGCAGAAAAGGGAAAATAAGAAAAAGTGAGTCCTCTTCCCCAGTATCTTTGCAATGGACACAACCTGGGATGTGGCGGGGAGACAGGCAGACAGAGAGAGAAAGATGCATTTGAAGTGAGCCGCAGGGGTGCGGTTGCGACATCCTAGCCTCCACCCTGCCAGTGCGGGTTAAACGCCACACACCCAGACTCCAGCAAGCCCCAGGCTGGAACTGACGTTTGGGGTTGCACGGCGGGGCGAAGAGGGGTGTTGTGCTACAGAGCAGACCCGAGTAGCTGGGCGTCGTTGTAGATGCTTTGGCTCGCGGCTCTGACCTGTCGCGTGGCAAGCGCGCCGTGGCACACTTGCGTGCTGCAGGGTTGCGAGTCAACCGCAGAAGCTCGGGGGATCAAAACCCGCAGCGCACCCCAAAGATCCTCCCGCTTCCCTTCCCCGCCGGGGAGCAATTCACAGGCTGAGAGCGTCAGCGCAGGAAGTCAGATGTCTCTCTCCCTCCCCCAAGATCTCCAAACGCGGCCTTGATGTTCCGGGCGGAGCCGCCGAGACCCCCGGCCGGGAGTGGGAAGAGGAAAGGAAACTGGGGGGTGGAGGATTAGCTGGGGCTTCCCCTGCAAATAGCCCCTCTGAAAAAACTCACCCCATTTTTCTATTAAGAGTTTCAGGGGCGATGGGCGGCAAACCCTCCGGCAAATGATCACCATGCGCTTTATCAAACCTTCAGCTTTCCTGTCCTTGATATGGGTTTTCTTGAGACGTCAGAAGCAGTTAACAGTGAGGTGATAGGAAGGTGACTCGAGTCAAAATGTGTCCAGGCCTTGGCTGACCCTAGCTGGCACAAAGTAGTAGACCCACTCTGTGCCAGTGCCTGGCAAGGGAGATCTATTAGGCCCAAGATTGAGATGTGAACTGGAGCTATGTTTAAAATTAGAAGTATGGGGGGCATGCTTCTCATCCCAGTACTCTGGGAGACCCAGGCAGGAGGACCCCTGTAGTTGCAAGCCAGCCTGAGACCCTGAATACACACACACACACACACACACACACACACACACACACACGCGCACGCACGCGCACGCACGCACGCACGCACGCACACGCACATTCCTACGTGAGTCTGCTGATGTAGCTCAATTGTTAAAGTTCTTGCCTAGCCTGCAGAAGGTCCTGGCTTTGATCCTCAGCTCTGTATAGAAACAGGATCAACCTCACTATACAATGAGTTTGGGACTAGCCTGGGCTACAGGAGGCCCTCTCTCCAATAACAATCACAGCAACAATAATAATATGATGGACACTGAATTTAGCCACTTGCTTTCTCCCAAACCACACAGTCCACCTCTGAGCCCCTCTTATATCCCCCCTCCACACACACAATGAGGGACTCACACTTTGCACCATTCCGCCACTAAGAATTTTCCCCCTCCGAGTGCAGATTTCCCTTCTATTCCAGGTGTGTGCTTTACACAGAGACCTTCCTTGGCTCACGCCAGCATCGACTGGCTCTTATGTAAACTGCAATGCCAACCCACAACTTGTAAAAGTTCTTACAAATACGGCTGAGGGTCTCGCTTACAAGGAAGAGCAGTGACTACTTCTTGTGCTTCTTTTTTTCAGTCATGGTGCAGAGTGGAGTCAGGATGTTCTCTGTCACCCTAGATTCGCCTTTGCTAAGGATCCTTCATACATGGAGGAAGATGGTGCCCTGCACTTTTTCAAGCCCTGCCAAAGGGGTCATGTCTGCCAAAGCTATGAGGAGGTCTTCCCCCAGAGTCTTCAACTCCACCTTTCAGAGTGGCCCTCAGTTTATCTTGTCAATATGAAACTGACACTATTAAGACTCATGGGGACACAGTGAATCTTAGCTGTGTGTCCTCATGGTGTCGTGTGTGTGTGTGTGTGTGTGTGTGTGTGTGTGTGTGTGTGTGCAACAGGGCACTTGAGTGTGTATGTCTGCAGAGGCCCAAGGGTGTCATTGAGAATCACCCTGGATTGCTCTACCTCTTTATTACTTTGCTCTGGGGTTTCCCAGGCTCTGCCTTCCAAGGCCAAAGAATTGGGGGTCACACCATAGCAGCCTGTCTTTCTACCAGAAATCTGGGATTCCAATTCTTTGCTTCTGAGGCAAAGGCTCTGACCCTTGAGCCATCTCCCCAAGTCACGTGGTATCTACTTCTGAACCTCCACCTCACGATCCACTTCCCTGGAATGAGCACTTGGCAGAAGTCTTCCTCCAGATCTTCCCCAAGGTCTAGATACAACTGAGCTGATAACTAAGCTAAATACCTTTTTCCCCTTCTTCCTTTGAGCAGTCCTTCTGAACAGCTAAATCCCAGCGGGGAACCAAGGGGAGAGAGAGGCCCTGGGAAAAACAGAATGCTAATGACCGCTGGAGGCGACGGAAGGAGCTTGGGGGGTTAGGGAGCCCCTGAGGACGCCTCCCTTTGAAGTTCATCTTTCCAGGCGAGCTGTTCCCAGGAAAGACTCTGAAAATGGGAAGGAGCTGATAGACCATCTGGGGACACTCTTCTGTAGGTGACTGACTTCCTCTAGCTTCCTGTTGCCTTTAACCTGGCAGCTGCTGACTGCCCCCCTAACCCACCCCTTCCCTGGGAAGGTGGAGAAGGAACAGGGTCAGGTCTCATCCACCTTCACCGAGCCCACCTCCCACCTCATTTCTTACTAAGAAACGCAAACCGTGAGCCCAATGATAGTTGAATGGGAAGTACCAGAAAAGACCGGCAGCCTTCCTTTGGATTCGGTACCAGGCTAGTGGCTTTTCATTCTTTATGTTCCGAAGCATGAAGCAGTGAAGGCTCTTGCTCAAGCTAGTAGAAGGGAGAGGCACAAACACCTAAGATGGTGAGCATATGCGGCCTTTCTCTTGAGAACCTGGAAAGGAAACCAGGCTCAGGCACTTTCTCTCCTTCCTCCTCCATTCTCATGTCTCTTCCTTGCTTACCCCAGGGGCTTGGTTATTTCTGACAAGAAGCTGCACCCAATCTAGAATTCCTTCCTCTCCATTTCTCACTTTAGAAGCTGGTGAAGATTCCTCTGCCCCTGTCCTATGCCACTAGTTGCTCCCCTTCGCAATTCTATGGTAATTCCAGAACTGATCTTTCTCCACTGAGATTTCCCTACACACACCCCAATCATGGGAAAATGTTAGTTCTGAGATACAGGCGATCAGACTATGCAATAGTGTTGAAAAAGGCTGAGCATAATTGTCACAGTCTAAATATGATCCAAATATCGTCTATTAATTTTACATGGGTCCTTTTAATATTTGCATTATCCAGAACCTCACGTATTTGAGCCAATGCTCTACCACTGGTCTATCCCTGGTCCTCTTTCTTTTTTAACAGACTGAAAACTAAAAGCACTTTCACTTTAGTCTTCATGATTATACAGCTTAAGGCCCGCTTAGGAACTGTGTCAGCTGTGCTAGTGTGCAGATCTTCCTTCAACGAACAGATGAGCGCTATGTGTCAAGTGGTTCGAGGTAGAAAAAGCAAGCAAGGCAGATGGAGCCCTATATAATTTTCATACTTTAATGTTGCAATAATTGACCAAACATCTGCATAATACACTTTTGGAGAGCATTTTGATTGGAACTTCATGTTCAAGCGAAGAGGTATACTTCAGAACTTTGCTCATGGTTTTAAAAAGTTTCATTTTTTAAAAAGAGGGCAAATTAAGATTATAGGGTCCTGCCATAAGACCCCATAAGAGTGCCAGAGACACTCTTTGTTCAATATTTAGAAGATTACTGTTTATAATAAGTGACTTTTAGCATTTTTTTAAACTTTCCCTCCAGAATTCCCCTTCCTCTTCATATGGTATCTGTGAATGCAAGACAATCACACTTAGCCCCTTCAATATATAGGCCCCCTTGGCTGTGTATGGCCATTTTCATTTGGAGATCTAAGGTGAGTTTAGTAGAAGCCTGTGTCTAGCCAAGTTTTGTTTTTAAACATTTCGATCATTTCATTTCTATTTACCAATGGGGGAAAAAGGTAGATAACTTTTTATGAAAGTGAAACTGTATTGGTGAGATCTTTCAAGGACTACTTCTCTGTCAAAAAGTTTCATCTTGTGGGACATCTTTTAGAAGGATAGAGAGGGAGAGACACAGAGGGAGGGAGAGCGAGAAGAAAAAATAGAGAAGAAAAAAGCATAGAATAGAGAAAGACAAGAAAAGAAAAAACAATACTAGAGATAAAGGAAAAAATAGAAAGAAAATAGATGAACAAAAAAGAAAGGAAGAGAAAAATAGAGAAAAAACAGTGATAGAAAGAGGAAAAAGAAGGAGAGATAAAGGAAGGAAGGAAAGAAAGAAAGAAAGAAAGAAAGAAAGAAAGAAAGAAAGAAAGAAAGAAAGAAAGAAAGAAAGAAAGAAAGAAAGAAAGAAAGAAAGAAAGAAAGAAAGAAAGAAAGAAAGAGAGAAAGAAAGAAAGAAAGAGAGAAAGAGAGAAAGAAGAGAAACTGGCTACAGTAAGAAAAGCTCTCCTGGGCTTTGGAAGCCCTGCAGAGGGAGGGAGGATCTGGCCATCAAAGAACAAAGGGCCAAAAGAGTGAACCTGAGATGGTGAAATAAAATGTAACATCAACAAAGAAAAGGCCATAGATAAATAGTAAAAAGACCAACTCGCCACAAAAAACCCATTGACATTTTCCCAAAGTCCAGGCCAAGTGCTGGTGAGCAGTTAAGGTTGGAATGTTTTCCTAGGGTTAAAAGGAGAACGCGCAGCAAGCCTGTTCAGAATTTACAAAGTGTTTGAATAACATGGACAGTGTTTGGATAACACATTTTTAGTGGGGGTGAAAATAATAGAATTTATTGGGGGCATTTATATGGGCCCCCTTGGTTGTGTATGGGGTGGCAGTAAGGGGTGGAGGGGTCTGACCATAGATCATGATACTCATCTGTAGTTCTCTTCTGTAATTTATTCATACTCGTGAATATGTATTTGGTACACAGGAGGGTCGTGATTCCCAATGCTTCTTAATTTTGCTTTTAAAAGGTCCGTTCATTGTTGCAGGTTATCTTGAAGGAGAGAAGGAGCCAAGGAGCCATCTAGCCAACTGGTAATAAGTCTGGGTTATCAGGGTGAAGCCAGTAACATGAGGTTGGTATTGTTGCCTGGGCATGAAATCTTTAATATACACTTGTCCGGGAAAGGCCTTGGCTTCCCTCAGCCTGCTCCATTTCAGACGCAGAGGGCAAATGCATCCAGCCACTGGCGGAGTCTAGGGTCTAAGTTACAAAGAGTTTCTTCCCTACTGTTGATGTTTTTGTTCAATGCACATCAACCAAAATCAGTGGAGCCACATAAAACCAGGCACCTTCCAATAAATGTCTCCTTTGGATTTCACGAAGCTTAGGGTGTAACTGAAATCAAGCAGCAAACTGGCCAGAAGGTTCTGCTGTTTATCCACCCAGCATAAGCGAGGTGCTGCCTGACGTGTGGGCTGGGGCCACTGCTTCAACTCTCTTTTCTGTTCTGCCAAACAGTGCTTGGATCTTAAAAATGTAGCTAGAATACAGGGAAATAGTGCTTTTTAAAATTTTTTTTAATTTGTAAGTATTACTGAGCCAGAAAAAGGAAAACCCATTCATTCCAAGAAGGAAATCTAGTTGTTGTTGTTGTTGTTGTTTTTTTTTCTGTCTGGAATTCTGCAGGCATTTTAGACTAGTATAGTCCATATTTAATGATAATAAAATAGAGCTAGTTAATTGACCCAGAAATATTAGATTTCTTTATCCTATGCAGCCAGAAATAAATTAACTTGTAGTTGAAACTACTTCTCACCGTTTTAAGGAGGAATTTGTTATATGTTTATGAATGAGACATAATGCATAATAGCATATATTTTCCACATTCCAAAAAAAATCTAGAACTCAGAACAGTCTTGTACTGTTTTTATTTTCAGACTCTGAATTTCTTTTTACTTCTCCTACTGTAAAATGTGTTAGAATTTGAGTAAAAAAGGTTGGTTGGGAGAGGTGGGCTAAGCTATAGAACCGGTGATTCCTTGCCTCCCCCCACCCCAGTAATCAGTCTAAATCTTCCTCCTGTAGAAGGAATCTGTAGACGTCAGAATTTGTTGGAATGAACCCACTAGCTGGCAAGCGCCGGCTCTGGAGCTGGGATAGAATCTACCCTTTTCTGATGTGGCGCGGGGGCAGCTGGCGCGCGTTACTTGCGCCAGAGTGGGTCGAAACGAAGCCTGTTGCCTGCGGTGGCACTGTAGAGACTTTGCAAAAACGGCCGAGGCTGGCTTCTGGCCGTGTTAAAGCGCAAAATTGACATATACCTTCATCGCCCTTTCTGCCAATAATTGAGTGTCGGTCTCACGCCTGCTTGGACCTGGAACGACCCAGGCCAAAGCCCAGGCGGAACAGCCCGGGACTTGGCACCAGACCTGGTCGACCAGGAGGCTTGGTCCGTGAGTCTCCCCCCCCCCCCCCCCCCCCGCCTCTACACACACACACCGAGGAATCCCCCCCCCACGTTAAAAGTCGTGAAATCTACCAAAGCGCTGTAGTATGAAAGGGGGGTCATCCTTCAAGATTTCCCTGGGGCGAAACCAGAGATGCTTTGAAGACACTAGTTGGGTATAAATTGGTCAGAGACACCCCCAGCCATGCTAAATGCCCAAAGGCGCACGAAACTGGTTCAAATACAAGGAGCCACGCAGGACTAGGAGCCTGGCGTGCTAGCTGCCGGCCTGCTCAGGACCAAAGTTAAGGTCTTTACTCAGGGCCACTGGTCATGACTACCCCCCTCCTCGGGGTATGTACCTGGACTCTGAAGATTTTTGCACGCTCTCATAATTTTTAACATCACCCCCCCCAAAAAAAAGAACCCCACGGACAAATGTCCCCCCGTGGTTAGGGACCGCTCCAGTTTCTACCAGATGTTGTGCTGAGGCCGGTCTGAACCCAAGTTGCAAAAGCTACTGCGTGCGGGCGCTCAGCCCAGCCGCGACCACCTCATCTATTACAGGCAAGATGTTTCCCGTGTGATCGTGTTCGGTGGGGCGGGGGGGGGGGAGGATGGAAGCGAATCCCGACATCTCAGCCGGAAAATGCGCTCCCGGAGCGCTGACGAGAGGCGTCCGTAATTGCTTATTAAAGGCGAATATTCGAGCTCCTGATCCCGCCACCAAACGTGCCTCCCCCATCTGTAAGACTAAAGCCATCGCATGCGAGCGCACCGTTTGCGGAAACTCGGGAGAAAAAGGGGTGGACGCCAGGCAGCTGGGCCAAAGGAGCTTAATTCAATATCAAACTGATTATTTCACTAATTATTCGGCCTTCTGGATTGCGCCAGAGGACAGGCGCAGGGAAGGGTAACCGCACAGCTGCCAGGGAACCTTTGTGTCCCGGGTGTCGCGCCCCCCCCCAAGATGTTGGCGCATGCAAGAGAGGGGTGAGCATCCAGGATTCAGGAAGACCGCGTGGATTGTTGTTGTTATTGTTTTAATTGTAGGCCGAGAGCCGGTGTGTTGGAGCGGATGCGAGAGTCCACGGTGACTCGGGGGCTTTCGCTCCGGTTTGCTCCATCCCACTCGGCTATAGATTCAGAAGCTGAAAGCTGTCGAAATCCTGAACTCTGAGCCCGAGAACCGAACACATCCCTCCCACCCCCAAAAAAGTAATTACTGTGTGTTGAAGACCTGGAAGTTTTCCGTCAGGAGCAAGGTGTGCGTTCTAACAGCTTCTACCGAGGAGGTACCATTGGGGAGCTCTCCAGCTCGACCCACTTCGGTACCCTGGAGGACACGCGCCTCCCGGCAAGCAGAAAGCTTGCGAAGACTCTCTGCTCGGGCTTGGAGCTCCTAGACCTGCCTCACCCACACCGATCCAGAGCTGGAGACCTCAAACCTGTGCTTCCAAACTGCAGCAGGATCCGGACACCGGGATGGATGGTCGCCCGGAAAATATAGTTTCAAAAACGAACAACAACAACAACAACAACACACACACACACACATACATCCAAGACCACAGGCATGGGCCAAGCCGGGCTAAAGGAAAAGAAACTTGCAGGCGAACTTGATCCAATTAATAAATGCCTAATTGAATTAGTGTCACCTCCGTCAGCCAATAGCAAAGTCCCCCTAGCTGTGGCGCTGCGAAGCCCCTCCCTGGTCGCAGGTCTATATAAAGCCGCCGGCGACAGCCCGCAAGTTTCCAAGTGGTCAAGGAGACCTATGGCTCGGCTGCCGGCAGAGAGCAGAAAGGACAGGGCGGGCGGGTGGGTGGCAGTCAGGATCTAAGCCCTCCTCGTCCCGGGTGGGAGTGGCGGGCCCCCGAGAGGCCAGGAACAAGGACAGTGCTTCTGGCTCGGTTCGTTTCCCGGTGCAAAGGACGGTGGATTGGCGGTGCGCTCGGTAGCCGCCCGGGAGCCCGCAGGTGGGTCGCCCGGGCGTGGGAGGCCGGGTAAGACGCCCTTGGTCTCGGAAGAGGGCGCTGGCTCCCCCATCCTGCCTCTAGCATCAGGCCGCGGGAGGAGAGGAAGCCGCCTCCTGCCTGCCGTCTGCGATCGCGAAGCATGCAGTTAGGGGAACAGCTCTTGGTGGGCTCGGTGAACCTGCCCGGCGCGCACTTCTACTCGCTCGAGAGTTCGCGCGGAGGAGGAGGAGGAGGAGGAGGAACAGGAGGAGGAGGTGGGAACGTCAGCCTCCTCCCGGGCGCTGCCCCCTCGCCCCAGAGGTTGGACTTAGACAAAGCGCCCAAGAAGTTCTCCGGCAGTCTCTCGTGCCAGGCGGGGAACCCCGAACCCTCCGGCGCCAGCGCGGGGGTCCCCGCAGCCATGCTCAGTGACGCCGACGCCGGGGACTCCTTTGCCAGCCCCGCGGCCGTGGTGGCCAAGCCGGGGCCCCCGGACGGCCGCAAGGGCTCCCCCTGCGGGGAGGACGCGCTGCCCTCGGCCGCCGCCACCGTGGCCGCCGCGGCCACCGCGCGCTACTCCATGGACGGCCTGAGCTCCGAGCGCTTCTACCTTCAGTCCCCGGGACCCCAAAGCACGGAGCTGGCGGCGCCCTGCTCGCTCTTCCAGTACCCCGCGGCGGCCGGGGCGCCCCACGGATCTGTCTACCCCGCTTCCAATGGCGCGCGTTACCCCTACGGCTCCATGCTGCCCCCCGGTGGATTCCCCGCAGCCGTGTGCCCACCCGGGAGGGCGCAGTTCGGCCCGGCCACGGGCGCGGGCAGCGGTGCGGGCGGTAGCGGCGGTGGAGCCGGGGGTCCCGGCGCCTATCCGTACAGCCAGGGGTCTCCGCTCTACGGGCCGTATTCTGGAGCGGCTGCGGCGGGATCTTGCGGAGGATTGGGGGGCCTCGGGGTTCCCGGCTCCGGCTTCCGCGCCCACGTCTACCTGTGCAACCGGCCACTGTGGCTCAAATTCCACCGTCACCAAACCGAGATGATCATTACGAAGCAGGGCAGGTGAGCGCCGCGCCGAGGGACCCCTGGGGACGAGGATGGAGGGAGAGTGTGTGGTGGTCCCCGGGAAGGCCAGGGATGGGAGACATGAGCCCCCACGCGTCCTGCTCCGAGTGTTTTTGCGCGCGCTGTCAAGCGGGACACCGCATCTTCCAATGCCGCGTCCCTTTCTGTCCACGCACCTGTGGCTTGGGACGGATGCCCACCTTACGGCTGCACCCTCGTCTCCCTCGCGTCGACCTCGCCTGAACTGACGAGAGGACGTGAAACGTGAAAGTCTGCAAACCGAGCCTCAAGGGTGGATCCACGGGATCCGCCGGCTCCTGGGTGTGTTGCCGGCTGCGTGCGGCGAGGTTGGCTTGCGGGAGAGCGCCTGAGCGCTGGAGACGAGCTGCGGGCACTTGGGAGGGGGGGGGAGAGGTTATGGACTGAGAGTGGGGTGCTTCAGGGAAAAGCGCAGGCCTGGGAAGTCTGGTTCCGGTCCGGGAGGTGGGGGAGGTGGGTTGACACCCACCTAGAACCACCGTCAGGTTTCTAACCTATAAATTTCTGGTGCATCTTAACTGCCAAATGCATTTCTGCGGGGAAGAAAGGCACTCGAAAGGGACTTTTAGCACATGCACGCGTGCGCACACACACGCGTGGATAACATACAGGTGTACACATATACAATATGTGTGTGCACCTACACACATTATACGTCGAAGTTTACAAACGCACAACTTAAATGTTCCCTGGAGCTTGTACCCTTAAAAAGAAAATTTTTTTAAACATTCCGGGAAAGAAAATTACTAAGTGTAAGAAAGAACTTGATTATCACGGGTGTCAGTAGCATGCGATTAAGGAAATGTTAACCCGGGGGCAAATACTTTAGAAAAGAAGAGTAGCCGGTCCAGAATTGCCAATTCAACAATATGGCCACGGATTCGGACCGCAGGACCCGTTTTCTGTAGATTGCGGATTTCTTTATATTCCACTGACTGCTCCTCCGGGCGTGGCCTCAGGAGCATCGCCGATTTCAACCATCTCCCCCGGTTTTGTTCCCCTAACCCAGACGCATGTTTCCATTTTTGAGCTTCAACATCAACGGACTGAATCCCACCGCCCACTACAACGTGTTCGTGGAGGTGGTTCTGGCAGATCCCAATCACTGGCGCTTCCAGGGTGGCAAGTGGGTGACCTGCGGCAAGGCTGACAATAACATGCAGGGTGAGGACCCCCGGAGGCCAAGCACCGCTTCCCCCCAGTTTGGAGCCCAGGGCTGTAGTAGTAAGGTTTTTCCCCCTTGGTTGATAGTTTATGGAGCCACGATGTCATTTCTGGCCCATTATCACAGAAACTTCTCTGTGACCCCCTCCCACCAGCATAAATAGAAATTTTACAATGATCTTGCTCGACCCCCCCCCCCAAAAAAGAAAGAAAACACCGTATGTTTGAGAAATGAATAGTCCCATAACAGTCTGGGTGGCAAAGTGCTGGTGAGAAATTCCTGGTCAAGTTTAAGTTCATTTACACAAGTCCAACTACCTGGCGTTTGGAAGGCTGTAGATTATCCTTCTAAAATCATCTCCACTGGGCTCTCTGCCTTTACATTTAGAGTCCTTTGTTTAAAGAAGGCTGGCGGCACCAAGGTCCTGGGAAGCAGGTGAATCCCCTCCCCGCCCCCACCCTCCAACCCCTGCTGTTCCCCAAACCTCTCTGGAGGCAGCTCTCCTGGGGAGACAAATCCAGCTCTTACATCCGGTCCCAAGCTAGCAGACATCTCTCCCCTACCTGGTTGGTAAACAGTCGGCTCTACATGTTTGGGCTTTGTGTTTTGTTTCATTTTCTCTTAGGCAACAAAATGTATGTTCACCCCGAGTCTCCTAATACTGGTTCCCACTGGATGAGACAGGAGATTTCCTTTGGGAAGTTAAAACTCACCAATAACAAAGGCGCAAACAACAACAATACACAGGTAGAGTCATCTCTTCCGCCTGTGGATCTCCTTTGCTAAGGACAGTCCATACCCTTTTGGTTGTGTTTAATTCAATATTTGCAGTTATGATTGCTTCCCTGCTTTTCATTTATTTTTGAGGTTTCTTATTTTCACTTTTTTACTGGATCATTCAATAAATGATACATCTATTAGGCACAGAATTATCAGAATCTTTTTGAGACTTGAGAAATTAGAAGAAAGAGTCCTTAGCAAATGCAAGACTTTGACTTTGGTCACTTTTGTTGTTTTTCTGTAGGCGACAGGGTCACCTCTGGTCTTGAACTCCTGGTCCTTCTACCTTGCCTCCCAAGTCCTGAGATAATAGATGTGTGTCAGCACTCCTGATTCACAGTTATGTTTTTAAGCTCAGCAATGCTAAGCTCTTAAAAAAGGATGACAATAAAAAAGGGATCTGTGAGTAGTGAGCAAGCAGAAATCCCTTTCATATGTGTATTATACATATAATTCATTGTAGATTATATAATTTAGTATATATTTATTATACATGTGATTTTCTATATGTAGTTTATATATAGAGATCTAATATATATATATAAAGAGAGAGTTTGTTCTTAAACATCTGCATTTAAAAGGCTTTTTTTTTTTTTGAGAGATTGCAAATTTGGCAGCTTCTTTTCTGTTTGGTTTCTAGATGATAGTTCTACAGTCTTTGCACAAATACCAGCCACGACTGCACATCGTGGAAGTGACAGAGGATGGAGTGGAGGACTTGAACGAGCCTTCTAAGACCCAGACCTTCACTTTCTCCGAAACCCAGTTCATTGCAGTGACTGCCTACCAGAACACCGATGTGAGTGCCCCAGACTTCACCTGAACCCCTCGAGCCAGGCCAGGCCTGACAAACACCTCAAGTATCATTCTTCTCCCCTATCTAGATTACTCAACTGAAGATCGATCACAACCCCTTTGCGAAAGGCTTTAGGGACAACTATGACTCGTAAGTACGGCTTCCATTCGCACTGGCTCACACTTCTTCCTGCTACCTCTCAGCAGGACCCATATCCTCTTACATTCTCCTTTATCTTTTTTTTTTTTTTTCAAACTATATGTTCCGGGGATTGAACTCAGGGCCTTGTGCACACCAAGAAAGCTCTACCAATAAGCCGTCTCCGCAGCCCTATCTGTATGTGTAGCTAATTGTCTTGTCTCACTCGAGAGTTTTTACCCAGGAGGGTTTTGTCAATATCTGTATGATGTGAAGATCCTGAACGTATCTTTTTTCCCCTCCTACATTTGAATGAGATTTGAAATATTTAAGATCTGCATTTTTCTATGTTCCTTTTTCATTTGATACAATTTTTTTTAAATCCTTATCGGCAGATATTTTCATTCCTTCCCTTTTTTATTTAAGAAAAGTCTGACGCTAAGAAGATGCATTTTCCACATCAAATAGCAAAAGTGTGAACTTCTGAACCCCACAGCCAGTATTCTTCTTTAACATTTTATCTGTTTTTGAGAGAGAGAAAGAGAAAGAAGGAAGGTGCAGAAATGCCCGGCACACAACACAGACAGAGGCCAAAGGACAACTTTTGAAAGTCAGTTCTGTCCTTCCGTCATGTAGGCTTCCGGGGATTGAACTCAGGTCTCCAGATTTGGGAACAGGCCCTTTACCTGCTGAGCTGTCTTGCTGACTCCCATTCTTTCATTCTTTTCTTTTTCTGTTAGAGATTTGAAAACTTTTGTTGTTGTTGATTTTTGTACATGTGCCAGTGCATGAAGGTCAGATCAGAAGATAGCTTTTGGGGAGTTGATCCTGTCCGTTATTTCCATGGTGTGGCTTCTAAGGATTAACTGGGGTCTCCAGGCTGTGTGTGGCAAACCCCCTCTGGTCCCACAGAGCCCTGATTCTTATCCTTCACATGGACAAAGGAAGGCTGCTTCTAGGTCCTTCCTGTGAGGATTTGGGGTGAGGATACAGCTGTATTATTTCAGCACTTGCCTAGTATGCATAAAGTCTTGAGTTCCATCTCTAGCAATCTTTATGCTTGGGTTGTGGGGGTTCGCCAGTTGCCACCCCAACACTCAGGAGGTGAAAAGGCAGAAGTCACCCCCAGTTATGCAGTGAGTTTGGAGGTCAGCCTGAGCTCTATGATATCTGTCTAAAAAAATTAATTAAGTATCTGAACACGTGCTCGCTTCGGCAGCACATATACTAAAATTGGGACGATACAGAGAAGATTAGCATGGCCCCTGTGCAAGGATGACACGCAAATTCATGAGGCGTTCCATATTTTTCCATGTTAGAAAATAAATAAATAAATAAATAAATAAATAAATAAATAAATAAATAAATAAATAGATGTATCTGAACACTCAGAAAGGTTGATTTCCTATATTTTAAATACCTGGCACTTGGGGTGATTTTTTTTTTTTTTCTTTTTCTTTCCTTTCCTTTTTTTTTTTTTTTTTTTTTTTTTTAGTTTGGTGAACCAATGGGATTGGTTTCAGGATCATGGATAAGAGGTTACTTGCAGAAGGGTTTTTTGTTTTCTTTACTGGTGGGAAAATCCCTCCCTTGGTTCCACGTGTCCAGCCTCTCAATTCTGATGACTAACAACAGCTCAAGGCTGTTTGATTTCTGGGAGGCAGTTTGTTGGGGACAACCTGAGGTTTTTTTTTTTTTTTTTTTAAGTGTTTCTTTTTATATTGTAGCATGTACACCGCTTCCGAAAATGACAGGTTAACTCCGTCTCCCACGGATTCTCCTAGATCCCATCAGATCGTCCCCGGAGGAGGTCGGTACGGCGTTCAAAACTTCTTTCCGGAACCTTTTGTCAACACTTTACCTCAAGCCCGATATTATAACAGTGAGAGAACCGTGCCACAGACCAACGGCCTCCTTTCGCCCCAACAGAGCGAAGAGGTGACCAACCCTCCCCATCGGTGGCTTGTCACACCAGTCCAGCAACCTGGGACCAACAAACTCGACATCAGTTCTTATGAATCTGAGTACACGTCCAGTACCTTGCTCCCCTATGGGATCAAGTCCCTGCCCCTGCAGACATCCCACGCTCTGGGCTACTACCCAGATCCAACCTTTCCTGCCATGGCAGGCTGGGGTGGCCGGGGTTCTTACCAGAGGAAGATGGCCACAGGACTACCTTGGACCTCCAGGATGAGTCCCCCAGTATTCCCCGAAGACCAGCTGGCTGCCAAGGAAAAAGTCAAAGAAGATATTAGCTCTTCCTGGATAGAGACCCCCCCTTCCATCAAGTCTCTAGATTCCAACGATTCGGGGGTATTCACCAATGCTTGTAAGCGGAAACGTCTGTCACCAAGCACTTCCAGCAATGAGAATTCTCCCTCCATCAAGTGCGAGGACGTCAATGCTGAAGAGTACAGTAAAGACTCCTCCAAAGGCATGGGGGGGTATTATGCGTTTTACACCACCCCCTAGGGAGCTATTTTCACCTTGTAAAAATTAGCTAATACTTTCCCCCCCAGATGGTCCTGGGGGGTACTTTTCTTCTTGCTGTTGTCTTCTTTGCCTAGGTTGCCAAAAAGACATTTGCCTTCCACCTTGGCGTGTCCTGTCTTGTGCAATTCTCTTGAAAGAAAGAAAGAGAAAGAAAGAAAGAAAGAAAGAAAGAAAGAAAGAAAGAAAGAAAGAAAGAAAGAAAGAAAGAAAGAAAAGAAGGTGCCAAAGCTATTTGATTGCTGCAGGTAACTGAAGCAAACCTAGCATTTTGTTTTCCTTTGTTAAAAAAAAAATGAAGGACACGGAGGACTGTAAAAGGTTTGAAAAGTCAAAGACAGTTTGAGGTTCTGGATTTGCTTTTGAGAAGCAAGAAACATTGAGAGAAAGCAGTTGTGAAGTCAGTGAATGCCTGGTGCTATCAAATGAGTTTAAAAAAAAAATCCACAAACCATTTTCATTTCTACTTGTAAATCTTGAAGCACATGGAAGCCAGAGCGTTAAGGTATTTTGCTTCAGGAAGAGAAGGGCGGGGCCTTAAGCTTCAAATATGGACCTATGTGGCTATTATCTTTTGCCAGGGGCTAAAGATGTCAGGCCTGGAGAGGGGGAAAGTTCCTTGACAGTGCTGGTCTTACCTGACTTTGACTGTTCACAGGTTTTTGGAACAAACTGTTCATCCTGTGGATGGCCATGATGGCTGGGATAGTAGCCTCTAGGACTTAGAAAGGAAGAGAGGTGGAAAGAGAGAATATTTAAATGTACAGTTGTGTGTTTTAGGGACTCTGTAGAATAATGTGAAACAAACTGTACAAATTCAGCTGCAGAGCTGTCTGAGATCATGTAAAATCGGCTTAGTAAAAGAATTTGCCAAATCGCCTAACTCACCCACGCCGCAGGGTGAGAGGAGAGCCCCCTTATTTCAGAGGTGTTTGGGAATCTTCCAGCTGACTTCTTAGGTAGTTGAGGACCATCTACTCTGTAACTAACTTGAACTGTAAGTTTCATCCTCTCCCTTGGGCAGCTCTCGTAGGCTT
The DNA here is from genome assembly GCA_023101885.1 of Typhlomys cinereus. NCBI lineage: Eukaryota > Metazoa > Chordata > Mammalia > Rodentia > Platacanthomyidae > Typhlomys > Typhlomys cinereus. Next base: position 16,015 of record JALPQD010001026.1, on the reverse strand, counting down.
TTTAGCGATCTTGGATTTTTATGTATGGTTTTAGTCATTTTTAATAAATGTGGTTCGATAAGGGAATGGACCCAGCTCTGTCTTCTGTACTGTGGGTTTTATTCCTTTCCCAGAGCACACCCCGCTGAAGCAGAGACTTTCTTGACTGGATAGGAGGGGGTGGAATAGAAAGATGCTTTTTTTTTCCCTTCCCCTTCTAGAAAATGAATGAGGCCATTTCCTCACCCCACTGAGAAGCCCTGGACAATGGGTGTTGGCTGGGGGTGGGGGTGAGCGAGGGAGTGTTTGTGGCGGGGCTGTAAGATTGCGCGCTCCAGGCTTAATCCCAGCCATGCAGACCTCAACCCTGGGCCATTAGTCATTTAGTCTCTGAGCCTTTTCCGGGGTTTACTGGGGGCCACCAGTTCCTGGGCCCACGTAGGCTGCCTGGGAACCCCCCGCGGCCCTTTCTGCACCTACGAGTTCCGGGTCCCTGAGGCACTGCGGAGGAGGGACCGTGGCCCACCTGCGGCTTTGCAGCGCGGGGACCCCCCCGCCCGCCTCGGTAGCTGCTGGTCCTCGTCCTTCGCCTACACCCGAATTTAGCTCGGGACACAGAGGTGCGACCAGGCCCTGGGTGGGCGCGGAGCTTAGAAAGGACTAACCCCCACATGCTTGCTGCCACGCACTGTGACCCTGCCAAGCGCAGCTGGGCAGCAGCGCACCGCGCGCTTCACTCCGCGCTCTGGTCTAAGTGGTACCCATTCCCTTGGGGGGGGCGCCCCATCCGCTGACCGAACCCTAGGGGTGCCTAAGACTTAAACCAAGTAGAAGGGGTGGACGGCCCGCCAGACATCTCGCCAAGTTTATCTGCAGGCGGCTTAAAGCCCCCCTTTCACTCCAGGGTAAAGGTCTGGCTGGGAGGGTCTCTCTAACTGCCGAGCTCGGAAATGCAGACGCTAAGAGGATTAGCTGCGGGGAGGCCGGCGATCAGCCGGACCCTCCTCCCCTTCTGCGCCCAATTAAAGCCACCTGGAGCTCGTACCTGGACCCCTCCAAACTCCTTGGGCCAAAACTCTTTCCGGGGTCTCGAGTGAACGTGGAAACCTCGGCCTGGGCGTTTCCAAAGGTCCCCGATCGAAACTCTTTGGCAATGACGCCTGGAATTTTAACCGAGTGTGTTGGGGTGGGGGCGGGATGGATTTATTTTTTCATTAGATGATTTGTCCGGACCACAGATTTGGGCCTAATTTAGCTAGCACCAACCCCCCACACTTCAGCCACACCCCACCTTTGAGTATTGGGAGATATAAAAAAATAAAAAATTCTCTCGCGTGTCTCTCCTCTAGAAAGCCGGAAGATGCTAATCGCAAACCGGGATAAAGCGGACCCTGGCTGTAGTCTATTTCAAGTTCTGTATATTTTTGCACCGTACAGTAAAAAGAACCTGGTACTTGTGAAAAATCCCTCACAGTGTTTAATGGAAACGTAAATGGCTGAGTGGCCCCAATTAACACCTTGCGATAAGGCATTCCTAAGATGGAGTGTCAGACACCAAATTGAGAAGAGATGTATCTAATTAATCCTCCTAGGATGACACCGATAAACAAGCCTCCATTTAAATAAAGATCAAAGGCTCGGGCGCTCGGTTTGTTTACGTTCTCCACCAGGGTCCACGCGTTTGCGCGGCGCAGCCCGCACCCCGCGCAGGGCGGAGACGCTGCGGTCTGCCGGGATCTGCTGAGTCGCCCCGAGTTCGCTTCTCTCCGGTTCTGGTAGCAAGCAAAAAATGCTTAATACGCAGAGAAACGGCAACAAATGGAGAGTGAGAGAGAAAGAGAAGAAGGAAGGAGGAAGGAAGGAAGGAAGAAAGGAATGAAGGAAGGAAGGAAGGAAGGAAGGAAGGAAAAAGAAGGAAGGAAGGAAGGAAGGAAGGAAGAAGGAAGGAAAGAGAAAGAAAGGGAGGGAGGAAGGAAGGAAGGAAGGGAAGGAAGGAAGACAAGAGAAGAAGAAATGAAGAAAAAAGAAAAGAAAGAAAAAAAAAAAAAAGAAAGAGGAAAAAAAAAAAAGACAAGAAAGAAAGAAAGAAAAAGAAAGAAAGAAGCAATTGGCATATTGGAAATATACAATTTCCCATTTTCACGTTGAGTGCTTTTGGTCATTAGAGGGTTTTTAAAAAGAAAATGTATAAACGCAATTGACACGTAATCCAGAATCCAGGGTATTGTTTCTTTCTTTATTTATTTATTTATTTATTCTTATTTATTTATTTATTTATTTTCTGCTTGTGGAAGGTTCGAAGCAGGATCTTCCTCCACTCCCTCGCTCCACCTTGCACCAAGGGTCTCTCCATCTCTCCAGGTTGCTCCAAGGTTGTTTCAATCTTGGTTGGGGAAATGAACTTGGCAGAGGTGGAGGGTCGCGTTCCGGGGTTGGTGAGGAGCCATCCGTGCCTGGGAAGGCGAGAAGGGTCTGGGCGGATCGCCGTGTTTGTTCAGCGGGTGTCTGTGTGGGTTTGAAACCCAGACACTGTAGCAATTTGTATCCCTACGCCACAAGAGACTCTCCTGGGTGGTCAGTTTCGATTGAAGCTCTAAACCTAACAGGCGCGTTCAAGGTCTTTCTCTCCTAGGCAGTTTTTTGGTTCTTTCTCAGACGAGGAGAGAGACAGAGAGAGACGGAGAGAGAACATGCAGATGCCGCGGATCTGCGCCCCGATAAAAACATTCCAGCCTGCCCCCCCATCTGTAGCAACATTCAGCCGCCCGTAGGGACAATTAAAATCGTTCCTTTCAAGTCTGGGGAACGGTTCTCCCCTCGCCTCCGGGGTTCCCGCCACCGTGTCTTCCACCCCGCTGCGTTCCGGTTTCAAAAATGGATCTTTCAATCCGAGATTTTTAAATAATCTGAACGGTTTTTTGTTTTTTTGTTTTTTTGTGGTTTTTTTGGTTGTTGTTATTTAAATTCGAGTTGCACGAACAGGTCGGTGGGCCCGGATGAGTCCCCCACCCCCACCCGTCAAACTGAGATTTTTTTTTTCCAATATGTTAGCACGGCAGGTCGCCTAGGGGAGATTCCGACACCCCCCCCACACACACACCCCAGGAGTGGGTCCGCCTGCTTGTGGGTTTGCACGAAGGAAGATTTTTTTCCCGCGTGGGGCAGAGCCAGAGCCCCGCGCGCCCGCTTGGGGTGCGCCCCGCCTCCCCAAAGCCTCCTGCGCTCTGGAGCGCAATTAGGGACGATTAGGGACAGCTTTATTACTTTCCCGCTTACTTTCCCTTCTTCCCCGAGTGATTGACTGACTAACGGGACTGACGGTCGGATGGATAGATTTGGGGTGTTTTTTGTTTTTTGAACAATGTCTCCTGTATCCTGGTTGGTCTCTAACTCACCGAATTCCCCATATTCTCTCTCCTTCCCGTCGCTCTCTCTCTCTCTCTGTCTCTTTCTCTGTCTCTCTCTGCCTGTCTATCCCTGTCTCCGGTTCTCTGGCTCTGTCTTGTTTTTCCCCCTTTTTGTTTTAAATTATTCGAAGCTGTCATATATGAATCAAGGGCACCAGCTCCCAAAACTTGAGAAGCCAACTCCAGGTGGCACACATCTCTTCTGCCAGTCGTCTTCCAATGTTCTCCAAGGGAAAGAGCAGCTTGCCAGATTCTGAGGGAGCTCTCTGCGGAGCCCCAAAGTGCCCCCCCCCCCCGGTCAGTTAGGTCTCTGTCACCAAGGCTTGTCCTAGACAGCATCCTTCTTTCCTCTTCTAGACTTCTCCAAGCCCCAAAGTCATGATTATGAAGCCGGGTCTCCAAGGTCTGGCTACTGAGCTGCCAACCTACGAACTGCGGAAGGTCTACGCCATCTGGTGGCCACCTGGAGTAACCTCTGCCCATTGCCTTGATCGGTCCTAAGTGTGTGTGTGTGTGTGTTGTGTGTATGTGTGTGTGTGTGTGTGTGTGTGTGTGTGTGTCTGTGTGTGTGTGTGTCTGTGTGTGTCTGTGTCTGTGTTCTGGGTGCGTATGTGTGTGTGTGATATATGTGTGTAATCACACATGAACATGTCCACATACACAGTCTCATCAAAACAACACAACTCAATTTTTAAAAAAGTCTCAAGACAAAAAAGCAGCTCTGAGAAAGAGAAACTTATGGGAGTAATCTATTTTGAAAAGCATTGTATATACAGGTTTAAAAAATAAAATTAGGGTCATGATATATTTAGAACTTTATCTCTACTCATATTTTAGAACATTAAGTTTATCTGTTTAAATACCAATTTATAATTAATGTTTTATTTTTAAACAAAGGAGAAAATTTTAACTTTGATTTTTAATTTTTATTTTTGCACGCATGTGTGCTTGTGTAGGTGTACATGTGTGTGCATGCATGTGTGTGTGTATCAGAGGGCACATGTGTCCCTGTGGATGATTCTTGCTACCTCCTTCTTGCTTCACTCTTGGATTTCCCAGGCTCTGCCCACCAGGACTGAAAGTGCAGGCCACTGCCCTTTCTGCCTGGTGTTTTTATGTGGGACCTGGGATCTGAACTTAGTACCTTCTACTTTGGAGACAGAGTCTTAACCCCTGAGCCATCTGTCCAGCCCCTAACATACTTTTAATAAGTACAAATACCCAACACAAAGGCTCAGGACCTAATACGGTCCATGTTTTCAGGTCACAATCAATTTCCAGAAACAATACTTTTCCAGATCAATTCAATAAGGTAATTCAATTTCTTTAATTTTTTTTAAAGCTTTTGGCTTACTAGTGTCAAAGTCTAGAGCCAAAATGAGTTATATTCCAAAAAGGCCGTGGTTTGGATAGGAGTTGCCTTCCACTCTCCTGTTTCCTCACAATTTGGGAGGGTTGCGGTGTCTTTAAAAGGTGGAGCCTTGCTGGAGGAAGACATGTCACAGCCACTGGGTCTTGAGGTGTGGTAGCTTGGCCCTGCTTCCTGTTTGTTCTCGATGTCTTCCTGATGGCTACAAGTGACCTGGACCAGCCTCCAGCCATGCCTTCTACTATGCAGAATTTACCCTCTCTGGAACTGCAAGCCAAATGAATCTCCCTTTTTTCCTTAAGCTGTGTTTGAGACCAACAGAAAGAGAAACACCGAAAAAGAATGTTGAAGGAAAGAATGTGCATACACGCGTGCACTCGAGTGCGTGTGTCTGTGGAAGCCCAAAGGTGACGTCAGGAATCATCCTCGATTGCTCCTTCACCTTACTGTTGTGAGCCTGGGTCAATCCCAGAGCATGCCATTAGGGCTAGCCTGGCGCTAGCCAGCTTGCTCTAGAGGTTCCCAGGCTCCACCTTCTAAGGCTACAATTGCAAGCAGCTGCCGCACTCACCAGACATTTTTACATGGGATCTGGGGATCCAAATTCAATTCCTTTAACCACTGTGCCATGTCCCCAGCCCAAGAAAGATTTTTGAAATGTAGACTATATACTTAAAATCTACTTTTTTTTAATGAATTCATAGGAAGTTAGACCCGTTTGCTAGAGCCCAGACCACCTTGGTTCTAGGAGTTGCTGTGTAATGGTAACATTTTGGGAATCCACAGGGTTTGAAGAAACTATTGTACCTCCTAATCCAGGCTTTCAGTTTCTGGAGTATCACATGCAGGTCTTACACTCAACTGAGTAGCCACTACAGACAGACATTTCCTCAAAGATATCGTTTCGGTCTCTGCAGTAAGAAGAACCGAAACAAGCCAGGAGCCAAAAGCTCAATGGCTGGTATTTCATTAATATGGAAGCTTGTGGTTTATTTATTGCAAAATCAAAACCGAAAATTGTGAGGTTACTACATCTATTCCAAATAACTTGTAATGAAGTATACATTCTTGCATAGGTAGAGTCAAAATAAGAAAGCAGATACATTAGTAATGTAGGGAATATGGGATCTGGCATGGACTGAAGGTGTTGTGATTTGAATGTGGATTGCATCCCATGGCTCGCGGGTTTGAAGGCTTGGTCCACACCTGGTGGTGGTGGTTGGGGAAGTTGTGGAGCATTGCTGGAGGGAGGAAGTCGCTGGGGCGGGGGACTTCGAAGCTCAATAACCCAGGCTCATCCCCAACCCTTGTCTCTCTGTCTCTCTATCTCTCTCACCCTGTGTGTCTCTCTTTCTCTGTTTTTGCTTCTCCTTCTGTCTCTCTGTTTTTCTCTCTCCCTCTCTTTGTTTCTGTCTCTTCCCCTCTCCTCTTCTCTTCTCTCTCTCTCTCTCTCTCTCTCTGTAGTCAAGGTCATGCTATGATGCCGCTGTGGGCGAGCCCAACTCCTTCGGGAAGAGACCATCCCACCCCCTGGGTGGCTGGAACTGTAGTTGCCCGGCCTGGTCTCCTTTTTCAGTTGCTGGAGTTGCATGGAAGGAAAGGGAGGAGGGAACCATGGGGGCCGAGTCCGTGGGGCTGCAAGGCCCAGGATCAGGATTTCAGAACATGCTTGGGGGGTGAGGTCAGCATCCTGCCACCACAAACACCGGATTCTGGGGCTTTCACCGCAGAAGCTTTTAGTTCACTACGGAGCTTGGAGCTCACGGGAGCTGACTCATTCAACACAGGATGCAGCGAGAAGTCAATGTTCTCTCTCTCTCTCTTTCTCTCTCTCTCTCTCTCTCTCTCCTCCCCTCCGTCCTCCTCGTCTCCTCTTCGCTCTCTCTCTCTTTCTCCTCTCTCTCTCCATGCTGTGTATGGAAGCCAGAGTCTCTCTCCCACATGCTTGCAAGCATCCAACCACTGAGCAATGTCTCCAACGCTCTTGTATTTCTTTTTTTCTTTCTAAATTTCCTTTTTTAAAAAAATTTGATTGATGTTGTTAGGAGGGGGAGATAGAGCACTGTGTGTCCCTCTAAGAACGCAACGGGGAATTGGGAGTTCATCTGGATTTCTTCTACTCGTTTTGCTCTCTCTGGCATTTTCCAGATCTGCCCACTAGGGCTAGAAGTGCAGGATGCCACCTTTCCAGGTGGTGCTTTTAAGTGGGTCCTGGGGTCTGAACTCAGGACCTTCTGCTTGTGAGGCAGAGTCTTAACCCCTGAGCCATCTCTCCAGCCTCTTTTTACTTTTTTAAAAAATGATTCTGGTTTCATACATAAGTACAGTGATTTATGATAATTTCACACACCATAATCCCCAGTCCCTGCCTCCCCTCCCCTTCCCACTACCGCCCTTCTCCTTTCCTGAGGGTCTCTCTCCATGCATAGCCGGCTGGGTTCCATTCGAGTGGCCTCTGATGGCATGTGCCCAGGCACTTGTGCAGCATGAATCATGCACCAGTGGGTGGATCCTGGAAGAAAGCATCTTCCCTCTCACCACGCCCCTCCCCGTCCCTCTTTACTTTTTATTTTGAGGCAGGCCCAGCTGGAGGTCTATTGGCTTGGTATCCCAGGCAGGTTCTGAACTTGTGATCTTCCTGCTTCATAACTTTCCAGTAACTGGGATTCTGGCCACCATGCCCGCTCAGGCACCCCAATATTCCTTCTGAGAACGCAGCTCTGTCCTTGGCAGAAATCCCTTAAATACCTCCGCTTCACGTGCACTGGTGGTAGGATTTACTTCAATAGCAAATCCCTGCACCCCATTAGCACCAGAATCCAAGCCCAGTATCCCAAGTGTTATCATTCTGAAAGTCCTTGGTGCCAGCACGTGCAGGATTAGCATTCTGACCACTGCAGTTTAAAATCTGTTTTTATAGGCCTTCTTCTCATTGTGCATTTGTGGCGCACTGCACTGAGAGCAGTCCTGAAAGAAGTACGTGCATTTTAGCGAGTGAAAGTTTTATCATCACCAATGCTGATGTTATTTCATTGCATCTTACATATTTTATTTTTAATCAACTTTTTAAATTTACTTATTTCACGTGTGTGTGTGTGTGTGTGTGTGTGTGTGTGTGTGTGTATCAGAGGGCACTGTGGGTCCCTGTGGAGGCCCAAGGGTGACTTCAAGAATCATCCTCGATTGCTTCTACCCTTTTAATTTCACTCTGGGATTTCCCAGCTCTGGAGACCACCTGTTATTTTATTTATTTATTTATTTATTTATTTTTATGTGGGATCTGGGATACGAACTCAGGACATTCTGCTTGTGAGGCAGAGTCTTAACCCCTGAGCCGCCTCTCCAGCCCATGTATTTTTTTTTTTTTTTTTTTTTGAGAGAGGATCTTACTAAGCAGTTTGGCCAGCTTCTCCCCCATACCCCAAGCTGGCTGTGAAACTCACAATTCTCCTGCCTCACTGTACCTAGTTCTGTGATAACACATAGGGTTTACCGATGAAACTATTTATGAGCGTAAGATAGTCGTTAGTTTCGGGGCTTCCGTTGCTGTGACGAACACCTGACCCAGACAACTGAGGAGAACACGAGATGTGTTCACGCTCATAACTTTGGTCCATCATGGCCAAAGTCATAGCAGGACCTGATGATGAAAGCCAATGTTGTGCATTTGCTCTGTAGCTTGCTACTGAAAGATGCTAATCCGCTCTCCGCTTACCCACCTGTGGGAGGAATGATGCCACCCAGCGAGGGTCAAGTCTTCCTGCCGTTGAATGACCACCCCCAGGCTTGCTCAGCGCTTATGTGTTTGCCCCTGTGTCTCTTGCAGACAACACACAGCGGGAGCTAGTCTTTTGATCCGGCCAGCTAGTCTGAGTCTTTCTTAATTGAGGGTTGAGATCTTAACCTTTTGGGTTGTTGTTGACAGGGATTTGTTGATTTCCTGTAACCTTATCTGAGGTTTTCCTGATCGATTAGCAGATGTTTGTTTTCCCTTATTATCTTAGGGTTTGCCACTTTACTGAGTTGGACACCATTCTTTCCTCCTTCTCATTTATCTGTTCCTCTCAAGAGTTGGATTCTTTCCATTCTCTATGCACCATAACTACCTTTCTTTCTTTGCTGTGTGTAGAATGCATTTGTGTATTTTTGGAGATGGTCTTTCAGTGGCTATGAATTGCTTCAGTTGGTCTTTATTTTGAATGGACATTATTTCTTCATGACTCTTAAAAGGTATTTTTGCTGGATAGAATTATCTTAGGATTTGAATGTACCATTTCATACTTTCTGAGCTTTTGTGGATTATGCTGTTTTTGTTTTTTGCTCTTGCAGCTTTCGATACTGTTTCTTTCCTTGGTGGTTTTACTCTGTTAACAACAATGTATCTTACAGAGGGTCTTTTCTGAATTTAGCACTTTGACTATCATATGTCCATTCAGGCTTTCTGTTCATGCCTATTTGGAGTTCTAAAAGACTTGTATTTGTATGTCTGTATCTTTCCCCTAACTTGGAAAATTTTCTATTTTCAATGAGTTTATCTATGTCTTTAATTTTTTTCTATCATACAAACTTGATAGGTATCCCATTCCCCTCCCCCCTCCACCCCTCCCTGGATCCCCTTGCTCCTTCCCCACGTTTTCCCCTTCCTTTCCCCCCCTCCTCCCTTTCTCCCAGTGCCTTCCCCCCCCATTCCTGGATATGTCTTTAATTTTGATTTCAATTCCTTCTCTCTACTTACTCCGTGAATTCTTAAACTTGGTCTCTTGCTCATATGCCAGATTTTTTTTTTTTAGATTTTTACTCCTTTTTATTTTTAACACAAGTAAGATGCTATTATTTTTTGTATATTCATTTTTAAATTATATTAACAATGAGCTGATGTGTTCTCTTCACCTACTACTTATTCCCTCACATGTTTCTCACCTCTAGCCAGTTTCCTCCCTCCCTCTCTCCGTTCCTGGAATTCCAGCCATCTGGGGCTCGTCTAGGATGCCTGCACTAGATAGTGGCTCAGGGAGCAAATGGTCCACTGTTGAATCCACTGGTGAGCCAGCCACAGGGTACACAGGCTTCCTTCTCTCTTGTCCAGCACCAGTCCCCGCAGTCTAAAGGATATGGTTGTGTCCAGGGCAGATTTTAAAGGCCAGATTTGCGGCGCGCTAGTGGAGTCGACACCGTTCTGTCGAATCTTGTGAACTGGGGCTCATCGTGGCCATACTTTGCTGAGTATATGTGTGCTTCAAATTTATGTCCAGGCGAACACCCGCCCCATGTGGTGTGACACTCAGGACAAGGATGCTGTGGTCCCGGGAGGGCAGGGGCTGTGGGCTTTGGAGAAGCAACAGCGTTTGCTGTTTCTCTCCCTGTCACAGTGGTTTGACTGCAGAGCTGGGTCCTGCTGGTGACCCCTTTATCAGACCTGCTTGCCCGTGAAGCATCTCCATCGCTGGCTACATATGGCTACACACGATTTTAAGCTGTGTCCCAATAAGTTATGACATGGGGTTCTTTTCTCATCCGAGCGACGAGATAACCCGACAAAAACAGCTTAAGAAAGGAAGGATTCATTGGGTCTAAGAAGGGATACGGTTTTGTCACGGTTGTGGTTCGGAGGCGTGTGCAGCAGCTGGTCACATCACTTCACAGTTGGGAAGCAGAGAGATGGGAGTGCTCATGTTCTCTCCTTTGATTCGGTCCAAGGTCAGGGGTCATGGGTGCCATGCAAATTCAGAGCGTCTTCTCCCACCTCTCTGGACACACCCTCGACAGACATGCCTTGAGGCGCATCTGCTAGGCAGGTCCAATTGCAGCCAACTTGGCAAATGAAGCCCAGGCACGTGGGCTCGTTGTAAAGATGTTCAGAGTATACCTGGAAAGGGTTTCCCCACTGGAGTGTTAGTCCACAAAAAATAAACTTTGGTTAGTTATCATTCGGAACGCTCTGTCCCATTAATAATTAAGGTCCTATAATAAGTAAATGTTCTAAAGATGGGCTGGAGAGATGGCTCAGGGGTTAGGACTCTGTCTTGCAAGCAGAAGGACCTGAGTTTGGATCCCAGATCCCACATAAAAACACTGAGTGGAAATCACAGTGGCCTGCAATTCTGGCCCTAAGAAAATGGTGCCCAGGAAACTCCAGAACAAAGCCAAAAGGTGGTTGAGTAATCCAGGATGATTCCAAAACTCACTCTTGGGCCTCCACAGACACACACACACACACACACACACACACACACACACACACACACATACATACACACACACACACACAGAGGAAGCATTTAAAAATAAATATTATGAAAGATAGCCATTGATGGAAAAGTTTGATCAAGTTCTCGGACCCTGATTCCTCGCTTCTGCATCCATCATCTGTTTCCTCTTGTTTCCATAGAGAACTTCTCCACCTAGCCCAGCCCCTCCCTCCATCTGTGCCTATGACTCCATCCTCTTAGATTGTTAGTATCTTCCTTCTTCTTTTGTCTCGCCCTGGGTCAACATACCTTTCCTCCAGGGTCTTTGCCATGAACATTGACCCAACCTAATGTTCTCAAATCCCAGCTTTAAACATGGTCCACAGACCAGCGATGTCATGTATCATCTAGAACACTGCTAAATTGTGTGACCCCAGCCCGGCCTGCACATGATTACTACGCTTTTTAACAAGATCCTGGAGAGATCAGTGCATGTGTTAAAGCCTGAGAAGTCCTGGTCTGAGCACGCATATGTTTTTGTGGTTGTTATGGTTATATTTTGGCGTCAACTTGATGGTTGCAGACTGTTTGGTGCACGACTGTGGAGAATCAATGGTTGAGGCAGCCCCTGAGCAAGTCTGCAGGTACTTGATTAATGGATGTGGAGAACCCCGCCCATAGTGGGTGGTGCTTTCCAGTGGTGGACGGATAATAGGAGGTGCAAGGAGGAGGGACTTGCTCTTCTCTTATCCTGTGTCCACTTGCTGAGCGCTGTTGACTTCTTAGAGCATCGCTGTCTTCTTAGTTGCTGCTGCCTCCATCCTTGGCTGACGCGGAGCTCCCTCCTTTCCACCTGCCGCTGTTCCCGCCGCCTTTGCAGCCTGGTCTCTGGGCCTTGCTGCTGTCGCTGTTCATCGCTGACATCGGAGCCCAGCGTCTTTGACTCTCCATTAGGTGGCGGATGGAGACTTCTCAGGACCTTTGGCTTTGTGAGACACTCCAGTCAAGAAGGAAGCAACTAGGGGTGGTTACTTTGAAGGACGCTATTTTTGTTGTTGTACTTATATATAGTACTTTCTAGAGATTCTGTTCTTCAGAGAATTCCGGCTAAGTGGTGAACGTGTGGATCAGAGTTTCTCTTATTTCTGCTGGTGACCATTTTCCCAGGCTCTTCCCACATCCCTCTTGACCGCTAACATCCCGAGGAGCCAGCAATGGGCATGGCCAAGCCACAGTTATCTGCTTGTTAGTGACAGTGTCTGACTCCCTCACTCTGTGCATTTTGTGCTTCCAAGGTAGCCAGACCAGATTGTGGGGTCTCCATGTAGGTTCTTGTTTTTTATTTGCTGTGGAAAAGACATACTGAGCACTTTAGTCATTTGCCGGTTGGCTTTCTGTGTAACTTTGACCATTTAAAAAATGTAGTCATTAATTACATGTGTATGTGTATGTGTGTGCTTTTGCATGTGTGTCAGTGTACATATATGGGGTGAGGGGAGTGTATAACAATGTGTGTGTCTGTGGAGGCCCAAGGGTGACTGGCATCAGGAATCATCCTGGATTGCTCTACCTCCTTATTGCTTGCTCTGGGGTTTCCCAGACTCTGCCTTCCAGGGCTGGAATTACCACCACTGCCATTTGCGCCTGGCATCTTTACGTGGGATCTGGGATCTGAATTCAGGTTCCTTTTGCTCTTGAGGTGATTGCTTTAACCCTGAGACATCTCCTCAGCCCACTCTTCACAGTTTGTAATGCAAGAGGCAGAATCCACAGTTATGTTTCCCAGATCTGCTTGTTACCCGGGCTATGGTGGACTGAGATCTGCTTGTTACCTGGGCTATGGTGGACTGAAATCTGCTGTTACCCGGGCTATGGTGGACTGAGATCTGCTTGTTACCCGGGCTATGGTGGACTGAGATCTGCTTGTTACCTGGGCTATGGTGGACTGAGATCTGCTTGTTACCCGAGCTATGGTGGACTGGGGGCTGGAGACTAGGTGATATCTCCACCTTGTGTCCCCTTCCCAGGCTGCCCTAACACCTCCTTCTCCTGCTTCTCAGAGTGGGGGCTGTCCCCCTCTTGCTAATACCTAGGTGGTCTCATTCCTCTGTCCTAGTTACTTTTCTGTTGCTGCCATCAAATACTTTAACAAAAGTAACTTAGAAAGCAAAGGTCTGACTCAACAATTCAAGGTGCTAGTGCACCACTGTGGGGAAGTTCAAAGTCACAGTGGTGGAGGGAGTTGGGGGGAGGGGTTGAGGCTGCAAGTCACATTATATTATTATCTACAGTCAAGAAGCAGCAATGAATGATAGTGCTCAGTCCGGCTCCCTTTCTTCTGTGGATCCTTCTAGAATTCCAGCCCAAAGAACGGATGACCCACAGAGTGACAATCTCCCCCCCCAGGTATGCCCAAAGGCCTACCTCCCAGGTGACCCTAGATCTCATCAAGCTGACAGTGTAGATTCACCTTCACATTACCCAATTTGGATTTTTTTTTTTTCTACACATACCTATTTCCCTGTGTCTGATATGGGTTGCATTTCCTGGCTCATCCGGAGCTTAGGTCTTAGACTATGGGAATGGAAGATGGTGTTAGTGAATGAATGGGTGGAAGACAGGAAAGTGAACATTGGCCAAAGATACAAATTCTATCTTGAGCCCAAGGAAGTGCAGAGAACGCAACAGAGCTCAGAGGCAAGATCACAGTGGTGTCTCGGAGCCCTTCCAAAATGCCTTAACAGCAGTTTTGTAGTACAGTGGGTGTTCCCCACTCTAAGACTGGATTTCCAGGTGCTTATGAATAGGGAACAGGTCCTGTGGCAGAGAGTGACTGTCTGTCTGACTTGAGAGATTATCTCTAAGTGCTGTCAGTAAGCCACTATCATCAAGGTTGTCCGAGGTTAAGTCCAAAGGACAGACATCCTTATCTGAGAACAGACTGGGGGCGATTTCTTTGGTTGCACCCATCACCTGTTACAGTTGGTGGGTAGGGACTGTTGCTAGATGTCGATATTTTCATAGTCATCCTGCCCTGCTGGGCTGTGGCCTCTGTCCCTGGTCTCTTGGGACAACAGGCAAGTCATTCACACATACCAGGAAAAGAAACGAAAGAGACTTATGTCTTCTTTCAAAGGCTGTTCAAGCCCGTGGCAGGTCAGTGCTGAATAATGCTCTTCCAGATGGAAAAGAAAATTCAGCCACTCGGCAATCATGAAGGATGGCAGCTTATAGGGGTTGATTTCTTTTCTTTTTTTTTTAACTTTTCTTTTTTTTTTTTTTTCATTTTTCTAAACTTTGTGTGTGCATGTGTGTGAGTGCGTGTGTATGTGTGTCTCAGAGGGCACTGTGTGTCCCTGTGGAAGACCAAAGGTGACTTCAGGAATCATCCTGGATTGCTTCTGTCTCTGGTTTTTTGTTTTGTTTTGTTTTGTTTTGTTTTGTTTTTTACTTCCCTCTGGGGTTTTCTAGGTTCCACATCCACCAGGACTGGAAATGCAGACCACCACTGTCTCCCCTGGTGTTTTTACTTGGGACCTGAGATCTAAACTCAGAACCTTCTGCTTTCAAGGCAGAGTCTTCACCTGAGCCGTCCCCCCAGCTCAGGGCCTGGTTTTTGCAAGAAGGATTAGGTAATGAAATGTGGCCTCAAAGTCTGAAACAAACATGTGTGTGTGGACAGGTACATTCAGACCACTGAGGTGGATCTATATATGTGGTGAAGGTCCGTCCTGAAAGACTCGCGATCAGGACAGACTGTGAGGGTCACACTGTGTTTTGAGGTATAGACAATGCAGAGGCTGAGCATTCTGGAAAGCTCTACAAGTGGAGTAGATCTATCTGGGCATCTGTCCATTTCTCGGGAAGCTGAACGTGCAGGCCTTTGGGCGTGTCTGCTTGGGAAGCTGACAAACTGGTACCTAGGGAGTGCTCTGGGTTAGGCTGGCTGTAGAGGGAAAGGAATGCTGGCCAGGCAGCTCGTTCTGGTTTGGGGTGGGTGGAGTTTTTGACCTAGAGGCCCAGCCTCCTGGACAACATGGGCCCAGAGTGACCGACTTCTGGAAACCATAGGAGCAGCTGTTAGACAGTTAACCCCGGTTCCTCGGACCATCCAGAAACTACAGCTCAGTCCACTGCAGATTTCCTCCAATGTCCCTTCCCTTCTAGGTTCTACACAAGCCCAAGTCTTTTAATTAATGACTGCATGTATGTGTATGGTGTTGTGGTGTGTATGTGTGTGTGTACCAGAGAGTACTTGAGGATGCATGCCTGTAGAGTCCTAAGGGTGGGAATCATCTTGGGTCATCTTCATCCTTACTGCTTTGCTCTGGGAATTCCCAGGCTCCGCCTTCCAGGGCTGGAACTGCAGGTTACTACCATGTCCAACCCCCATTTTTATGTGGGATCTGAGGATCTGAACTCAGGTCCTTTTGATTGTGAGGCAAAGACTTAACTCCTGAGCCATCTCTCCACCCCCCCCAAAAAAATTGTTTTATCTTCACGTAACAGGTAACAAGCAGCAAAACTGGGATTCAAACTCATTCAGTTGATTTACTGTTTCATGGTGTATCATAGTGAATGAAGTCATCAACATCAGGGAGTTTGGGGTAATAACTTGAGATTGACCAGGGACATCCAGGCTTGATCGAGGTCACTTTTATTCTGACCATTACAGGCGACATCCCTTTTGATTCAATGAGAAGTCACTGCAAATGGCACTTTGGCCAATGTGAGATCTTATTTCAGTCTCGAGGGTCTCATCACATCAGGTGATTTAGAAACATTGTAGCACACAGAGTGGCAGAGAAGTTATCAGTAACTCACAGGTTTCATTAAGAACAAGGAGAGACTAGGACTTTTCAGAGACCGGAAGAAGAATGAGGCAAACCACTGTGTTCAACTACATCCTGTTAAGTGTAACAAAGGACTTCGGTCCTGTTGCCCCTTCTGCGTGTGTGCAAGAGCAGTCAAAGGCCTGAGTGTGTATGTATGTGTGTGTGTGTTCTCCAAGGCTATCCCTAGTCTCATAATCACCTCTCATTTGTCTTTTTTCTAAGTGGTACCTTGATGTA
>JALPQD010001025.1:142286-208224 GCA_023101885.1 Typhlomys cinereus | reverse complement strand
GTCCGCTAAAGTGGTTAAGTCATCTAGCCAGTTTGAAGCCATGCTCAGTTACCTAAGATCCTTTCTAAAAAAGAAAAAAACAAAAAATGAGTGGGTAAAATGATTTGAGAAGTTATTTCACCAAAGAACACAAGTGGACTACAGTAGTAGGATAGTTGTTCAATCTGATTACTCATTAAGGAGATTGCAAATTACATTGCATGTCACTACACATTTATTAAAGTGATATGTATTGACAAGGACATGAAGAAATTGGATGTTTATACCTTATCACTAGGAATATAAAATAGTACAGTCACTCTGGAAATTGGTTTATCAGTGTCAAAAATGTTTAATGTTACCACATTATCAAACCATTTAATTTTTTTTTAGAGGACTAGTTCTCTAGCTTCCAGTCCATTATGATGGCTGAAGAGTTCATACCATCACCAGGAACCAAAGGAATTTGTTTTCCCCATATACATTCCACCTTTATAGCTCTGTAAGAACATGTGTGATTTAAGATTAGTCCCTTGAAACTAGCCAGAAGGCAACTAATAAGTTTTTGTAAAGTTCACAGCAGTGTTAGACATATCAGGCTCTGTGCATTGTTTCTGCTTTAGGTGAGTTAGAGAAGCTCCATTCTTCATTCAGTTTATTTATCTCAGCCCCTGGAAGGGTCCTAAAAGGTGTGCTTTATAGCACATTCTAAATAAGATTTTGGTTCTTGTAATTTATCATTTTACTTTTGATGAGAGATTTTAGATTTTTCTTAAAACTTTGATAGCAACTCATGACAAACTAAGAGAGGGCTATACTTCCCAGATTGAAGGGGGAGTGAAACCTAAAAGGGGAGTTGGCAGTATAACATAGAAGGGAAGAGGGAGCTTAGATACACACTCAGGCAATCAATTGCAGTGTGGTGGGCATACAGGACTGCTTCCAGGTAGGAAATGCAAGCCAGGGATGGCATAATCCAAACCAAATACTTGAGGGACAGGAGGCCATGGATCTGAGGTAGGAGTAAACATCTTAGTGATAAGTGTATATGCTTGGTCACAAGCTAGCATCTAAGCACTTATCTTTATGCTCTTAGACTAGAGGAGCACTCAATCCTTGACCAACAAATATTTTTTGTATTGGAGGAGATATGACACAGAGAAGTACAGCAGACCAAAATGCAAAGTGAAAGCAACTGTGAGAAGCACAGCCTAAAACAGGGTGTTGAAATCACCCCCTATCCATGGCTGAGCTAACCTTGCAGAAGAGGGGTGGTAACGAACATGACAGCCTGAGGAATGTAACAAGAAATAGCCCCAGACAGAAGCCCCCCTTCATACTAGGACTGTCACCCCCAAGAACTCAACACATCGATACCTACCTCTACTACATCTCCACAATAGCTGACATACTGTAATCTCACCACAGAGAAGCAAGGCTCTCAAGAGATACAGTGACATCCTGAGAGACTGACTGGATCTGATACAAGTCCTGGGATAAGGAAATTATTAATTCGACAGTTAGCCCACTGGAGGGCAGATAATGCCCCAGAGGATGCCCAGATCCATGCCAATGCAAGCGTCCTGATAGAGCCCAATGGATCTCATAAGCAGGAAGAAGGGGGAGTGGGAGGAAAAATGAGTGCAATGGGGTAGGAGGGAGCAAAGGACGGTAGGGGATACAAAATCAAAATCTTTATACCTGCATATGAAAACTTCAAAAAATAGATTTTAATAAACACATAGTAAGGGCCAGGAAATGAGTTAGCAGGAAAATGTGTTTGCCATGGGAGTCTGATGACCTAAGTTAAATCCCCAGAAAACAAGGAAAGTTGAAAGGAGAAACCTGACTCCACAAAGTTGTCTCATGACCTCCATGTGTGTACTGTGGCACACTCACCCCTCCCTTGACACATCATGAATGAGTACTTACTTATGCACACACACAGACACAGATACATGTACACACATACACACATACAGAATAAATAAAAAGATATTCTTAAAAAGCAAACCTTTTATTGAAATTACATTAAATTTACAGATGAAGGAGAACCAATATATCAAAAACAACTTTCAACATGCAAACCAGGTATATTACCCTGTTAATTTATACTTTTTTCATTTTCCTGAGCAATGATTCAGAGTTTATCTTGCATTCATTGTTTACTTTTTTAAAAAAATATTTATTTTTTCCACTCATACAAACTTGATAGGTACCCCATTCCCCTCCCTCCCTCCACCCCTCCCTGTATCCCCTTGCTCGCTCCCCCCTTTTCCCCTCCCTTCCCCCTCCCTTTCTCTCATTGTCCCCCCCATCCCTAAAGCATCTTTTAGTGTGCATGTCAAACTTCCCTCTGGGTCCTCCTCTCTGATGAGTTATAAGGACTCAGTAGCATTGCCTAGAGTACTTTTTTTGTGTTCCCCTTTAGTATGGGAACACTATTGTGGCTGTTAATCCCTTGCCTCTAAGGATCCTAGTGCCTGTGATCCATGCTAGACTTTGGGGGTCAATGATATGTTGGTCATTGCGCAGGTCATGCAAAGTCCTATTATGATTACTTTGGACCTAACTTGTATAGAGTATCTTGCATGTCATAACTCCTCCCCATCTTTAGGGTCTTACAATCTTATCGCCCCCTCTTCCACAAATTTCCCTGAGCTTTAGGATGAGGAGAGATTAGGCTGGCCTGGTTCCAGGTGGTTGATATAGAGTCTCTGATGTTCTGAATTGTGGTTTGTTGATTTTTTTTTTCAGTTTAACATACAGGTCTTGCACACCTTCTGTCAACTTTATATATAAATATTTATCCCTGTGTTGTATTGGGCACTTTTCATTCTTAAGTGCTGTTGCAGTTTGCCTGCTTGGTTGTTGACAAATCATCAAATGGCTTAAGAGAGCAAGGGTTTTATCATCTTATGAATAGTTTGGTTACAGCCACTGGCTCCACATGACAGCTGAGAGAGGGACTTATCTTTATGCTCTTGCCAAACCAGCATGTCTAGCCAAGTGTACAGAAGGATGCCAACTAACTCAATCAGCATTCTGTATTTTATTCCTGGGCTTAGTCTCACCCACCATGGGCCTTCCCTATAAGCTAGACAATCTCCTTCAGGTTGGCTCTGGGCCCAACTCAACCACTAATTCTCTACAGATGTGCCCAGAGCTCAAACCCTCAACTGTCAAGTTGACACCTATGCCTAACTATGATGAGTGCTATTGTAGAAGGCGTTGCTTTTGACTTCATTTATCTAGTTAGTGTGTGTGTGTGTGTGTCAGAGGGTAATGTGTGTCCCTGTAGAGGACCAAGGGTGACTTCGGGACTCATCCTGGATCACTTCTACCTCCTTTTTGCTTCTCTCTGGGATTTCCCAGGCTCTGCCTACCAGAGCCAGAAATGCAGGGTGATACCAGTTCCCCCTGGCGTTTTTACATGGGACCTGGGATCTGAACTTAGGACCTTCTGCTTGGGAGGTAGAGTCTTAACCTCTGAGCCATCTCTTCAGCCCAACTAGTATTGCTTTTGAAATTTTCATTCTTAATTGTTTATCACAAATATATAAAAATGTAAGTTTGTTGTGTGTTAATCTTCTAATCCACAAACTCAGTAAATTCACACATGATCTCTAGTAGCATCTTAGTAGTTTCTATAAGATACTCTGCCAAAACAGTTCCTATTTCTTTGAAATGCGCATTTGTTTGTTTGCTTGCTTGTTTGTTTTTTGCTGACTTTTCTTGCCTGATTTCTCAGGTCTGAACATAGAATGCTAAATTGAAAATAGCAATACTGGGCACCGTAGTTTACTCCAGATTTTAGAGGCTGGTTTATCACATTTTGTGCTTTTACAACAGAAAACTACAGACTCTACAATTTATAAGGAACAGAAGCATCTTATCCTGTGGTTCTGGGGATGGAAAGTCCAAGATCAAAGGACTGGTGCATGGCAAAGCATTCTTGCTGCATTTCTCAGGATGTGAGGGCAAAGAGACGAGCAAGTGGGAGCTGTCAAATTTGCCACTTCAAGCCCTTTTATTGTCATTAATTTTTAGGGTGAAGCCATCAAGCTGTAGTGACTTAATGGTTAACCTCACTTCACAATAATTTGGCATTCTAGATTAAGTGACAAGCACATGTTTTTGCAGGTACACAAGCAAAACAGCATAGAGAAAAGATCCACCATGAAATGTTATTCCACCTACATAGTTCCCATAGTCTGTCTGTATCTGTTTAAAAGAAGCTTCCTCAGGGTCTTACTTTGCTGAAATTTTTTTTATGCAAGCATGTATGTGTGTACATATGTATGCAACAGCACTAGGTTCTCAACTTTGGGCTTCTCACATGCTAGGCATGTTCTTGATCCTCCCACTGAGCTATGCCTCTAGCCTTCTTTTTATTTGATTTTTTCTTTTGAGACTAGATCTCGCTAATTTGACCAGGCTAGGCTTGAACTCATGCTGACATTCAGGCAGACCATGAATTTTCAAACCCTGCCTCATTCTACTTCCCAGCTAGGCCCACAGGCTTGCTCTCTCTCGGGCTCACCCGTGGGAAGCATTATCAGGACTGGATTGTGTTAAATGACTTCTATGTAGTGATTGTAATTACTACGTCTGTGTAGTAATCTGCTAAGAATAGGTAAGCCGGTTGTTTTCCATTCCTGACTTCATTCCTGGGATAAATCTGATTTGGTTGTGATGTAATTTGCCTACTATATATTGAAGGATTAAATTTTCTAAAGTTGTGTTTAACATTCTTGCCTCGAGGAACTGGGATCTAATTCAGTGGCAGAGCATATGAATATGGGGGGGAGACTTCAAGATTTTTTTTTGGAGGGGTTGTTTTTAGTTTGGGTGGTGAAGCAATGATGGGCTCATTGAATGAAATGGGAAGAGGTTCTCCAATATTTTTCAAAGAATTTCTGTACAATGAACATCTGCCCAAGCTTGGTAGAATTGATTCATAACTATATACTTTCATATAAAATAAAAATACACAAACAAAGAAACAACTGAGGGGCAGGACAGATGACTCAGGGGTTAAGCCTCTGCCTTGAAAGCAGAAGGACCTGAGTTCAGATCCTGAATCCCACGTTAAAAAAAAAAAAAAAGGCGAAACTGGAGGCAGCTTGTACTTCTGACTCTGAAACGTGGAGTTTGGGAAATTCCAGAACAAAGCAAAGAGGAGAGGGTGCAATCCAGGATGATTCCAAAAGTCATCTCTGGGCTTCCACAAGCACACACACTACCCTCTAATACACACACACACACACACATACACATACATGCATGCACACATGCATGCACGTACACACCAAAAGGAAAAGAAAAGAAAAGTAACAACTGAAACTCTTACGTGATGGGAACGATGTTTAAATATAGTTGTAACTTTTCTAAAATCTGTCCTTTCAGGCCATTAGCTTACACTGTGACTGATGAAGCAGAATAAATACCTCCTCATCCATGTATATTCTTAATAGCTGTGCTAAGATAAATTATATATATAAAACACATAATGCACGTATTTAACCATATAAAACTTGGTGTTTTTAATATACCCACAGAAATGTGCAATTATCACCATGAACTAATTTTAGAACATTTTCGCCGCTCACAAAAAAGACACTGGGCCTATTAACAATCGTTCTGGAAAAAAACCAGTTATTTGGCAGTATTCTTAGCAAACAAACACTCATGTATTTTCTGTCTTTATGGACTTGTCTACTCTGGGTATTTCATATGGATGGATACAATGAAAGAGTATACTTGGCCTTTTGCAATTGGCTTCATACACTTAGTATGATATTTTCAAGGTTCATCTATGTTGTAGCAATCTACCAGTATTTCATTATATTTTAGTGTTGAGTTGTATTCTATCGAAATGACACTCAGCTTAAACTCCAGGAAGCTCCAATTTTTATTTTTAAATGACATGCACAATTTCTAAGCCAAGAGAGTGAGTTACATGGATGCTAGGGGCCTTATTACATTAATGGTAGAAAATAAAATCTGCTGTTTTAATTGAAAATATAACACAGATTGCAAAATGACAAGGATAACTCTGTGAATATACTAAAAGTCATGGAGCTATCACTTTGGCTATCATGATATGGTATAAGAATCTGTTTTTCAAAAGCAGGGAAAGATCTACCACCAGAAAGGGAATGAAAAAGAAGTAGAAGCCCAGACCACAGCCCTACACACCAGAATTGTGATATGTTACACAAAGCCCAGCCCAGTGGGGCCACAGCTTTAAAAGCAACTACTCTTGAAAGGAGTCAGAGCCTGTAATAATTATTCTTAACTGTTCCTATGAGAGAGCATTCAAAATCAAGCAATTTAGGGGCAAAAGGGAGATTTATTCAGCTTACAGTTCCAGAGGGGAGAAACAGTCTTTCATGGAGGAGGTGACAAGGCTGGTGGCTGAAGCTGGAGGCAGGCTAAGTCACTACAAACATGCTGGAGGCTCAGAGCTGCTCAGTCCACTAGGCTAGTGGGTGAAGGCTGAAGGCTGGAAGATTCCTACAGAGAGACTGTCTTCAAAGTCAGTTCTGTGGATCCTTTTATCTGGTCTGCTACTGGGAGGTTCCAGCCAGATCTAGGGCTGGTTTTTGTATTGTAAATGTATTGATCTGAATAATCTCTTCGGGTAGTTTGAGAGCTGATCTTATTTAATGCCAAGTGTGGTCAAGGTGACCCCATTATAGGGTCACCCTCATTATAGGGTACAACAAAGAGTGGGAGTGTTGAACTTGGCTTTCTTTGTTTCCCCGATTAAATCTTATGTATGCCCAGTCATGTCACCAATAGCCCACAGCTTACCAAGGATAGCAAGAAAGAGTGGAAACAGCTCAGTCACAAGCAACAACAGTGTGCCCACAAAGAACAAGGACCCTCATCAAAAAAGGGTCAGGAACTGCTATATGAGTTAGGAACCTTAAGAACTTGAGGGCAGTATGCCAAACAAACTTTCCAAGTGGAGTGATTAGCATAACAGAGATTTCAATGCATTTCAAACATGCCAGGAAGGCTTCCTGATGAATTCAGTGTATAGGGAAATTTTATTGCCCAACAAAAGGAAATTAGGGAATATTCTGAAAAGATTTAATGATCTTCAAGAAGATGTAAACTGGAAAAAAATATTCATTCAAAAAGCAGCATGCTTCAAAATGAGATCAGGTGGGCATGAAGTTTGAGTCGAGGGACAGGGAGATGGCTTAGGTAAATTCACTTGCTGTACAAGTCTGAGGGTCCAAGTTCGGCCCTCAGAACTCAAAGAAAGGTGGAAGGAGAGAACCAATTCCACAAAATAGCCTTCTGACTGTTGTGGGATGGATCTCCTGGCTGTCCCATCTGGGTCGCCAAATGTTGCAGGAACGGACTTTTTTTCTATTTGTCAAATATCCCTTCTGAGTTACCAAATGTTACAAGGTCCTTGTTCAGGGGCCAAATGTTGCGGGAATGACTGTCCATTTTGCAGAGTTCTTGTGTTTTGAATTGAAAATTCAAACCAGAACACATGTAGAGGATTAAGGTAGAGTGTAGTAGAGGAGATTCAGGGACTCTAGACATGGAGTGCCTGAGGAACTAGGGTGCCTGAAGAACTCATGGATCCCAGGTATGGAATCCATGAGAGGCAGACAGCTAGAAACAGACTCATGGCAGTAGGCAGGTGCCAAAGATGGCTGCCAGGGTCAGGCATTTTCATACACTTCGATAAACCAGGGAAAATGGGTTTTCCCCATTGGTTAGGCAAGCCTGGGAAAAATAGCTTTTCCTCATTGTTGAGTTCATACTGGGACCCAACCCAGTTGATTTTGGTCCCAGGTGGGGTTAGAGATCAAGCCGTTTGATGTAGAGAGCTTGTCTCCATAGGGAGATTCCTTTATAGGGAAATTGGCCTTCTCATCTCTGAGGGATTAGAGTCAGTTCCTCAGGGTGAATCCAGTAGTGGGGGCCTTCTGGAATTTCAAAGGCCTTCAAAGACCTTTAGAAACCCATCCCAGCATAGCTGCTCTAGTCCTGCCTTATGACCTCCACAGGCACAGAATTGCATGTACACACACACACACACTCAAACATAAATCCAGATGTGGCACTTAGGTGTCAACTTGACAATTTAGAACTGAGCCTTTAGACACGCCTATGAAGAATTGTTTGGCTAAGGCAAGCCTGTGAGCAAGCCTATAAGAGATTACCTATTTGATGTGGGAAGATCCAATTCATAATGTTTGGGACAATTCACTAGGCTGGTAGATAAAGATAGAGACAACTGGTTGGAATTTGCGAGACTGGCATGGTAGAAGCATTTACCCCTTTCTTAGCAATTCTTGTGGCTATGATGTGATGAGTTCCCTAAGATCCAGCTGCTATCATTGTGAGCATCAATAGATCTCATCCCCCTACATTGTTTGGGTCACACATTTATGACAGTGTCAGAAATGTGAAACTGAGGCATGAGATGAGGTAAATGATAACGTGAATACAGCAAGGATGAAGAGATAAATGGAAGATACAGACAGATAATTTACGAAGTAGCCAAAAATTCTATGTTCAAAACACAGACCAAAGGGATTTACTATTAGTCTCATAAGGGAGTATATTAATATCCCATGGCTGTCATTAATAAATTGCTGCAAGTGTCAGGTATGATTCCACAAATTTCTCATTATAGAACTCAGAAGCTGAGGCTAAAGGACTCTGAGTCTAAGGTCCACATGGACCACATAAGCAAGACCTTGTCTCAAAAAATTTTACCACAGACTTCACAGCTTGAAACAATAGAAATGTATTCACTCTTACATACAGGGCTCATAGCCCTGAAGTCAAGGTATTAAAAATATTGTGCCTCTCAAAAATCTCTAGAAAAGAGCCAGCGAGATGGGTGAGTGGGTAAAGGTGACTGACTGCACCCTAACCTAGTGACCCAAGCACAATTCCCTAGGGTTTATGTGATAGAACAAAAACAATGACTCTGACCTCCATCTATGCCCAGTGGCAGTGAAGAACTGGTTTCCCATAAATAAATAAATAAACAAATAAATAAACAGCTAGCAAAGGGTTTACTAACACTGAGATCTGCCTCAGGCTCTGGGCTCTTCTATGTTGTAGCAGAACTCATTGCCTTGCAACTTTGAACACAGGAAGGCTCCCTTCCAGGCCAGCAGAGGCGTGCCTGCCTCCACCTAGGGTCCCCTTTCAAAGCTCCCATGACTATATGTGATGTGAAAGTGGAAAGAAGGTGTAGCAGCTCCTCTTTGTTGCTGAGAGACCAGGCTCAAAATCTAGTAACTTAAAGGGACAAAGAGAAATATTTATTCGGCTTATGGTCCCAGAAGGGACATACAGTCCTTGATGGCGGGAAAGGCATGGCAGGTAGCAGAAGCTGCATAAGGTTTAAGTCACTGCAAACATCACAGAGGCTGAGAGCTGCTGCAAGCTCAAGGGCAGACCATTAACTGAAGTAGGGCGGGGCTAACCAACCTCCAGGCCCAGCCCCTATGACTGCCTTCCTCCAGCAAGGCTCCACCTCCTAAAGATGCCAGGACCTTCCCAAACAATTAAAGATCCAAATGCATGAGCACTAGGGGACTACTGGCATTTCAAATGCTGGCAGAAGGCTTCTAAGTACAAGGGAGGGAGGAAGATAAAGACGAAAGTCAGCTAGTAACAAAAGAGAAACCCATGGGGCCCCCAAAGGATGGATGCACAATATGTAGCTAACAGATTGGAAGTGGACAAAGATAACCAGGTGTGTGTGTATTCATGGGACAGCTTGTACGCTCCAAAGGGATGCTGCAAACCCAGGATCCCACTAAAGGATCTGGTTAAACCCACTTCAAAACACAACAACAGGACCTGAATTTGGGAAGAAAACCTTTAGAGAAGGATGGGGTAGTGGGGCCTGTTGGGGGGAAAGGGAGGGAGATAAGAACAGGTAGAGTGGAAAGTAATCACAAAGCATTATATACACGTATGACATCAGAGAGCAAATTTTATTTAATTGTATTTATTCCTCTGTGTGTGTGTGTGTGTGTGTGTCTCAGAGGGCACTGTGTGTCCCTGTGGTAGCCCAAGAGTGACTTCCGGAATCATCCTGGATTGCTTCTACCTCCTTCTTGCTTCACTCTGGGACTTCCCAAGCTCTGCCACCAGGAGGGGAAGTACAGGTGATAGCTGTTTCCACCCGGTGGTTTTTTTATGTGGGACCTGGGATCCGAACTCAGGACCTTCTGCTTGTGAAGCAGAGCCTTAACCTCTGAGCCATCTCTCCAGCCCCCAATCTTCATCTTTATAAACTCAAAAAGAACTGTGTAACAGTTATTATTAATTATTGCTGTGAGAGAATACTCAAAGTCGAACAACTTAAGGGAGAAAGGAAGATTTATTCAGCTTACCAGACAGGAAATAATAGTCTTTCATGGTGAAGGCAGCATGGCTGGCTGGCCGAAGCTGAAGACAGGCTACATCACACTCATCCAAGAGGCTGAGAGATACCAGACTTCTTGCTGCAAAGGCAGACTCCTCCTGGAGGGGGTGGGACACCTCAAGTCCCACCCTTTGTGATGGCCTTCCTCCAGCAAGGCTCCACCTCTCAAAGATGCCACAACCTGTCCAAACACATGAGATTGTGGGGGACACATCTCAAACCATGACAGACAATTAGGAACATAAGTGCATCTGCAGAAACCTATCTGTGATAATAGCCAGGAGGCCCGGTCATAAGAGTGGGGTGTTTTGATCTAAAATTCTACATGTGGATAACGGACATGGGGTATTCTCTTTCATAAATTCCTAATTTCAGTAACTGACCCCTGAGGAAAGTCTCTTGTCATCCCCTAATATTTGGTGTGGAGAACCTGGCTACTTAAGCACAAGCACTTACCTGTTTATGTGTTCATTCCCTCCATCCATCCCTCACTCAGTCAATCTAAAACCTGAGTTGCCAAATGAAAGAAATCAAACTGTGCCTATTGTATTAAGCTGATGTATCCTCAGAGACAAAAGGAACAAAGCAATTGGAGGTAATAAAACTGGATGAACACTATTATGGGGTCCAGCTATCCTTCCAATGAGACACAGACTCCAGACTCGAGCTAGGGAAAAGTCTTTATTTTAGGGCAGAAGAAAACTGGAGCTCCAGGACTACGCTCCAAAGTGCAGTGTGGGCTTCTGGGAGCAGGCAGTTTTTATAGCAGAAAACTACCCTGAGGGGCTTGGGGCTACCATAGAAACAGGAGAAGGGGCTGGGAAAGTACCATAAGAAAGAAGCAAGTGACAGGATGTTTATCGTGGCATTAGCAGAGGAGTCATGGGGAGGAACACAAGGTGATTAGTCAGACCTCCGGAAAGAACGTCCAGGGGTCAGTCCCATGATCAGGCCTTCGGAAAGAACGTACAATGCAGTCCCAAGACATGTGAATGTTATCTAGATTTATGACCCTAAAGAAAGAAGCAAAAATTACTGAAGCAAAACAGCACCTAGTCAATGTTACAAAAAATGTTTACCCTAGTTAAAGAGTACCTGGTCAAAGTTTGTGCCAAACAGGATGTATCTAGGTTCCTAGGCCTCTTGTAAAAATCTGGGGCGGGAATAAGCTTTTTCTCTCAATTTTTAAAATCTTTTTAACCCATAAACTGACTTCTGGAGCCCACCTCAAACACTAGATTTTCTTAGGGACCTTGGACCACTTCCTGGCTGTGGTCTCACATAGCATCATATAATAGTAAATTGGAGTGGCACCTTGGGTGATAGACATTTACACATCCTTGGCATATATTACTTACAATCATACTTTTGCAAGTGCTCATCAGGTTTTGTGTGGCTGGAAATGTGCAGAATACACATTCACTAATGAAATTTAGTAAGGTGTTAATTTTCTTTCAAATATTGCTTTGGTTAGCAGAAGGTAACTATCATGTTGCCTAGCAACAATAGCCGGCCTGATTTATATTTATGAACACTAGCATTAGCTAGCAGAATCATACAGAACAGTTTTAAGGAAATATAAGTGGACAGGAATGTTATAGTGTAGGACATCACATCAGAAGACCAAGAAAACAAGTCTTCTCAAATCATCTCTTTGATCTTAGATGGGTCTTTGGGTTTTGTTGTTTGGTTTGTTTGGGGTATGGTTTTTTTTTTTATTCAGTGGTCACTTATAACAAAACACATAGAACTTAATTGTCCCTCAACTTTGTCCATTTTCCAGGCAATCTAACAATGCTTTGTAAATATTTTTCTAGTCATCAAGAGAAATTATAAGGACATTTATACCTTTGTCATTGTTGACAGAAAGCACCTGATGAAATCTGAGAATGTGTTTACAAAGCTGTAAATCCTGTAGACAAATATGTCCACTTGTGTCAATCTAACTTTATGACCATATTACTTCAGGAGAACAATTCATTAGAGGTTGAGATCACAACAGATTAAACCACGATGTCTGCCTGAGGGAAGTTTACAGTCCAACAGGGAAGACATACATAAAACAAATTAATTCTCTTGTAGAGCATACAAGACAGACATATATATACAAGGTGCCATGAAATAATAAGAAGAGCTATGACGAAACAGAGAGAATACAGATTGGAAAAAGACAGACATGACAATTTTGAGAGGAGTCATGGAATTATCAATCAAAAATGGAAGGGACATTTCAGAAGAAAGGCATACAGAAATCTAAGCACCGCCTTTTACAAAATGGGGAAAATGGACATTTTCTTATTTGTATTTTGTCTACTTCTTGGGGACAGAGGGAAAGAGAGAGGAGGGGAGTGAGGGATGGAGAGCCATGGATCGAGGACAACTTTCAGAAGTCAATTCTCTCTTCTGGCCATGTAGACTCCAGAGATCAAACTCCGGTCATCTGATTTGCATACAGGTGACATTACCCCCTCAGCCATCTTCTAAAATTTTCTTTCTTTAGCACCCCTTAGGATGAGGCTTTGAAATGAGCAGGAGTCAAGAGATCCTGGTCATGTTGTATCCACAGCAAGAACAACCAGCTCTCTCAGTGTGATGGTTCATTGACTCAGGAAATTGTCCCTGCCCATTTGGGGCTGGATTTTCCCATATCAACTCATCAGTTATGCAGTTGAACAATCGCCTACAGGCTTCCTTTCTTTAGTTAGCTCCTCATAGATGTGTCTAGACACCTGTATCTCAAGTGTCACAAGTGTCACAAGTGTGTGTGTGTGTGTGTGTGTGTGTGTGTGTGTGTGTGTGTGTGTGTGTGTGTGTTATGTGTTGCCTAGGTGTTTTTACATCTTTTTTTAAAAGAAAGAGTTATTCTACTTAGGTGTGTCTGTGTCTGTGTCTGTGTATGCACATAGTTGCGTGTGGGCTCAAGCATCCGTATATTGGCCCCAGATGCTGGAAGTGCATGAATATCCTCATCTATCACTCTCAGCTTATCCCATGAACCCGGGCCTCATGTTTTCTGCTAAGCTAGAATCAGGCAACCCACAGGGTTCCTGCTATCTCTCTCCGCTTTGGAACTGGTGTCACAGATGTTTATAGGGAGTTCAGCTTGTTAGGTGGGCACTGGGATCCAAACTGTGGCACTATCAATTGTGGAGCAAGCACTCTTTACCAATGATCCCCGCCACGGGATGATCTCACTCAGTATGCCAAGTTAGCTTTAAACTCACTAGGTAATCTAACCTGACCTGAACTTACAGATGATTCCCCTTTCTTGGCCTCCTACATACCAGGAGCACAAATGTGAGCACACTGGCCTTTACATTAAGTAGTAGAGGTGTGAAAAATAACAGCAAGTGTTGATTTGTTTTTAGATTTTTTCCCAAGATAATAAACATAAAATAAGCTCATCCAATATTTCAAAAGTGCATTGAGTGAAGTATGAAAAGATAACTGCAAGGCAGGGATAATGGAACACACCTGTAATGCTAGTACTTGGGAGATAAAACCAGGACGATCAGGATTCCAAAGTTATTCTGGGCTACATAGTAAGTTTGAGGCCAGCCTGGGTTACAGAAAACTGTCTCCAAAAATTGATGAGTTTTTTTTTCTTTTTGAAACACTTGTCTGTGTGTCATGGTTTGAAATGTGTCTCCCACAGTCTCATGTGTTTAGGCAGATATTGGCACCTTTGAGAGGTGGAGCCGCTGGAGGAAAGCCTTCACAAGGGGTGGGTTTTGAGGTGGATTAGTGCCACCCTACCTTCTTGAGAAGTCTGCCTTTGCAGCCGACTCTTGCACCTTTCAGCCTCCAAGATGTTTGCAGTGACTTAGTATGTCTCCAGCTTTTGCTGCCAGCCATGCCAGGCCGCCTTTGCCATGAAAAGACTGTTTCTCCCTTTGGAATCATAAGCTGAATAAATTTTCCTTTCTTCCTTAAGTTGTTTGATTTTGAATGTTCTCTCATGTGTTTGAGATATGTTGTGGGTTTTGGGGGGTTGCTTTTTCTTCTTTATTTACAAACAAACTGGGTTTATATCCTTGTCTTGATCCTCTACCCCTCACCTCTTTCTTCTTCCACTCTCCTCATCCACCCATTCTTCATTCTCTCCTCCCTTCATCCATCCCCCTATCCCCTTTTGTTTGTATCTCAGGATTCCTTCGGGTGCCTGTGTTGATAGGGAAGTCAGATTACTTTAATGGATAAAGTCATAGGTTGAAAGATTCCCTAGTCCAAGACCTGCCCCTAAGAAACTCTCTGAAAGCTGCTGTATGTTCTAAAATCCCAGTTAGTCATTAGGGAGAAGTTCATACGTTGGCCATTGTGTAGATTGGGGGGAATCTAGTGATAGAGGTTCTCATCACAGTGACCTGGGTACAGCGACCCTTTCCTGGCTGGAGTGTGTTGGTCAGAAGAAATTTATCCCACCTTTAGGCTCTTACAATATAACCTCCTCCTCTTCCACAAGTTTCCCTGAGCCTTGGTGTGGGATAAGATTTTGATGGGCTGATCAAGGGGATATTTTGGGTTTTTAACATGACCTTTGTGAAGTACTACACACTTAAATCTCACAGGGAGGGTATAAATTTCTGCGTGGTGAATCAGAACATTGAGGTGAGGGTAATATTACTATTACTGTTTTAGGGAAATTAGCCCAAAGGAGTAGCTAAGCCAGACTTCTCTCTGGGAGTGTCGAAAGACTGAGGAGCAATTGCAAATTAAAACTTAAGGAAATTTGTGAACAGGTTTCTCTATGGATAAAATTACAGGTGTGTGAAGCAATAAAACACAAAAGTTTGAACTTGTTTTATGCTAATTTCTTTTTAGTAGCTATAGGAGTTCACAAACATATTTATTCTAAGATGAGTGCTAGAATAGAATTTTGCAAGAAAGGCATTTCATACATTGTCAAGAGAAGCAACAAAAAGAGTTTTTAGCTCCGTGCATTGAAATGATCATGTGTAGGAAAACAAAAGCCTTTGTTTTACCTTGTGTTGCAGTTTGCCTGCACGATTGCTGATAAATGACTATCACATGGCTTAAGGGAACAAGGAGGTTATTTTCTTTTTTTTTTAACATTTTTATTATTATTTCCGCTCATACAAACTTAATAGGTAGACCAGTTCCCTCCCCCCCCTCCTCCCCCGAACCCCCTCCTCCCCTCCCTCCCTCCCCATCTCCCAGTGCCCCCCCCCAATTCCCAGAGAGTCCTTTATTGCGTATGCCTAACTCTCTTCTTGGTCCTCCTTTCCGATGACGTAAAAGGACCCAGTGGCATTTCCCTGAACCCTTTCTCGTGTTTCCCTTAAGCATAGGAACACTACTGTGGCCATCAATCTCTGGCCTCCAAGGATCTTGGTGCCTTTAGCCGATGTTAGACTTTGTGAGGTCAATAGTGTGACGGACATGGCACAGGGCATGCAAAGTCCTATTATGATTGCTTCAGCCCTATCTAGTGTGGAGACTCTTCAAATCATTGCTCCCCCCATCCTTTTGCTCTTACAATCTTACCGCCCCCTCTTCCGCAAATGTCCCTGAGCTTCAGGATGGGGGGAGATTAGGCTGGCTTAGTTCTATGTGGATGATATAGAGTCTCTGAAGTTCTGGATTGTGGTTTGTTGATTTTCTTTTGCAGTTTTGTTGCTCCTGCAATGCCCTTCACTCCATCCTGATGGGCACTGTATGTCACCCCCTGGTCAGAGACAAAAAACTGTTAAACTGGAGTCTTGTTATAATAGCACATTCAAGGGTAGATGTAATAAAAGCAGGAAACCTCCGTGAGGGAGGGATCAATCACCCATTTGCAAAATGATCTCTTTTCATCTGCCAGACTATATGCCCTCCCCTTCTGGTGAGATCATACCCCCTCAGTTGTACATGATCAGGAACGAACGTCTTGAACTTAACCAGGTGTCACATTACTTACTTGCATTCCTTGGAGGTCGATTTTCTTTGCTGTAACATGGTCCCCTCTCTCCTTGTGTCTGGTGTGGCCCTCCAACCCCATCCCTCCTGTTCACAATCCTTGCAATTACCGTATTACATAGGTTTACCCTTGAGTGTCTCAAATTATTTTCTTACTGAGAGTCTGATTACAATCTGTAGTCCAACTTGACAGGAGAGCATGTACCAACACCAAGCCGAGGGAACTGGCCACACCATCTCTACATGGCAGCTGAAAGAGGGATGATCCTTACTTACCAGACCAGCATGTCTGGCCAAGTGTACACAAGGATGTAACTCTCTCAACCAGCTCTTTGTATTTTATTCCAGGGCCTTCCCCGTCTGCTAGACAATCTCCTGAAGGTTTGCTCTGGGCTTAACCACTAATTCTCTACAAATGTGGCCAGAGCTCAAACCCTCAACTGTCAAGTTGATACCTGTGCCTAACTATGACACCTTGTGTTTTCAGTTACAAGATACATGTGAATAAAATAACAGACAGATTAGCAAAGAAAAAAGAGCATTTGTTTACATATGCAAGACATATATGTGGAATGGTTCACTAAGAGTAGCTTGAAAGCATTACCTTCAAATGGCCTCTGTGGAAGAACAAGCAGGTTTTTGAGGTTTGGTTTTGTTTTTGCTTTTTTTTTTTAATATATACACTGCAACTTTATTCAACTGTAAAAAGGAATCAAATTTTAAAACATGCTGCAACTGGGGTGAGGCTTGAAAAGATATATGACTTCCCTCAGATGATATATCTAAAATAGCAAAATCCATAAAAATAGAAAAGAGACTGGAGGCTGGCGGGAGTGGAGAACAGAGGAGTGGCTATCACAAGGACTGGAGGTTTGCTGTGGAGTGACTAGTGACTAGATTAAAAACGGAGAATGTACAGTATCGGAGAATGCCACTGGATTCTTCACTTTAAAAGAGTCAGTTCTATGGTGTTAAAAAGTTCCTGAATCTCATCCAGGCTTTGTTTTTGCTTTTTGTTTTAGAAAAAATGGGTTTCTAGAAGAACAGATGAGAGTTTGAAAATTTGTGGTTTATTTACTCAGGTGCAGTTGGTCTTTTTTCCTCAAAGCCGTGGAACTCCCTCAGAGAAGTGATTTATGCCAGGTTTAATCTTAGAGCACAGAGAGAAGAGTTATGGCAGATCCTGTGTCTCAGAAGTATCGAAGTCAGATGAGGGAAGTTCCAAGGAGACTTCATTCTTCATCTGTTCAAACATCTTCAGTGTAATTATTACCCAACTCTGACTTCTGAGTAGAATCCATTTAGGATCAGAGCGTGAGCAGGTATTAAAAGTTAGAGCATTGCTAATCGTATCTCATTAAAGCTGGAAGAAAAAAGTAGGCATTTCTTGCTCTAAAGAAATTAGGAAAATGTGCCAGAATAAATTAACTTTGTTGGCAAGATAGCACTGTGAGTAAGGCACCTGCTTGCTGATCTGGCCACCTGAGCTCAATCTCTGAAAACTCACATGGTGCAAGGGGAAAACTGACACTTAAAAGTTGTCCTTTAACCTCTGCCAGTGTGCTCTTATGTTATGGGGCCAGGAACAGAATCTCCAGACAAAAATACCAGTGAAAAAGCTAATTTTTATACTCTAGCTAGAGGACCCCAGCTCTTTGGTCAAAAACCATGAGCCAGAAGTGATGAAAGATGGGGTACACACATTATATACACATCTTTCTTAAACGGAAGAAAAAAAGGGGAGCCCTGTCTTATCAATGATCTACCTGAGGAATATGACAGTCTCCTAGAAGGCTGTCTACTCTATTTGCTTAAGCAGGGAAGCAGGAATGGATACTTAGGGAATCAGTTACTAGAAGAACTGATGTTTGTCCAGGGCAGAAGCCTCGGACTTTATTCTTTGTGAGCTTTTTCACAGCAACCTCTTATCTCAGTCCCGTGGAAGGGAAGGGGCTAAAACAGGCTTTTATTAATATTTTATCCTACTTCAATTATATGCATGCTTTTTTCTCTCTCCCTCTCAAGTGAATAAGAATTTTAAGAACTAATTGGGTTTGGCAAAGAATTACACATAATTTTAAAGGGTTCTGAGAATGAGCATATTTGGGTGCACAGGCTTTTGTGTGTTCAGGCACACTACAAAATTGCTATGTATTTCAGAATGACCTTGGACTCCTGATCCTTCTGCCTTCAGTCCCGAGTGCTGGGATAACAGGTGTGTGCCACCACAGCTGGAACAGGGATAGTTTTCTGACTCATTGTTAAGTAACAATGCCAGCATTTCTCATTTTTAGACTTGAACTCAGCTTAAAATTTTAGCTATCATAGTGCTGGAAAGATAGCTCAGGGCTTAAGACTTTGCTTCACAAGCAGAATGTCCTGAGTTCAGATCCTACGTCCCACATAAAAATGCCAGGTGGAAACAGCAGTGAGTCGAACTTCTGACCCTAGTGGGCAGAGTCCGGGAAATCCCAGAGCCAAGCAAAAAGGAGGTAGAAGCAATCCAGGATGATTCCCGGAGTCATCTTTGATCCTCCACAGGAACACACAGTGCCCGAGTGCGTACACACACACACACACACACACACATTTAGAAAAATATTTAGCTATTCTAGGAAATCCTTGCTCTTGAAAGATCAAGCAAATCAGGCAATACTAAAGCTGTCACTGTTCTGTGCTCTCTTGCCACAGAATGCCTAATATGCTTAGCCTTGCCTTATCGGTCAGCTGGTCAAGTATCTTAAAAAGTGTAAGAGCTCTCTTTCACCCCACCCCGCTCCGCCGGTCAGGATGCGCGCGCGGTCCAGCCAGGCCTCACCCCGCGACTCTAGGTAAGCCCCGGCTGCGCCCGCCTACCAGAACCCCAGTTCAGCCCAAAGGGACCCGGCTCCGACTCCCACCATCCAGCCGGAGCCGCGCGCAGAGCCAAGGGACGAGGAGGACCTCCCCCTGTGCCCGGGCCCCGCCCCAGCTGCCCTCCCCTTAAAATAGCTCCATGCCGATGCCCCCATCCTCCCATTCCCCACCCTGCTCCGCTGGTCCGGACGCACGCGCGGTCCAGTCTGGCCTCACCCGTGACCTAGGTAAGCTCTGTCCCTGCCCACCCCCAGAACCCCAGGCCAAATAATTCAGTTTAGTGAAATTGAAAGATCTTAAGAGTTAAAACGACAATACCAAAGTCAAAGTGCAAATCCATGAGAAGCAACACTCAAGTAAACAAATTTCCCACTGAAGAAATTAATCACATAATGTTAGACTCCAACCAGAACAAACCCGCGGAAAAAGGCCAAGAAAGACTGACCCAGGATAACGACTTTCAAAATATGATCATTACCATGTTCAATACTATGAAAGAGGAAATCCGGGAGGAATTACATAATCGAATCAATCGCTTTGAAGAGGAACACAACAGACATTTGGAGGAGTTGAGAAAAACAGTGCAAGAAACAAAAACTGGCATAGAGCAGTTAAAACAGACTTAAGCAGAGTTTAAAACTGAGCTAAAAGACAAGTTATCTTCAACCCAGAACGCCACAGAGTCTTATCAACAGAACTAACGAAGCAGAAAACAGAATTTCAGACCTTGAAGATAAAGTGGGAGTACTAACCAGCTCAATGGAAGAGGTTGTTAAAGCCAAAAAGATACTTGAGAGAAATATCCAAGAGATATGGGACACCCTGAAGAAGCCTAACATGCGTATTCATGGAATACCAGAGCAAGAATCTCAAAATACCACCCCTGAGGAAATTTTTCAAACGATCATCAAGGAAAACTTTCCTCATCTAAAAAAAGAGAGGCCCATCCATATACAAGAGGCATTCCGCACCCCAAACAGATACGACCAAAACAGAAGCACCCCACGGCAAATAATAGTTAAAACACTCCACATTCAAGATAAAAAACTGGTGCTGAGAGCTTGAAGGGAGAAAAAACAAGTCACTTTTAAAGGTAAACCTATTAAAATAACAAATGACTTCTCAGTCGAAACAGTAAAAGCAAGAAGAGCTTGGAGAGACATACTTCAAGTATTGAATGAGCAAAAATGTCAACCCAGGCTGATTTACCTTGCAAAACTATCAGTCATGATCGAGGGAGAATGAAAAACTTTCCAGCACAAAGACAACTTGAAGGGATACATGTCCACCAAACCAGGCCTTCAAAAAATGCTAGAAATGATACTCAAGCGTGAAGAAAAAAACAGGCATATCTAGGAGAACAGAAGGCAAATATAACACCATTAAAAGCGAAGCAATATACTTATAAAAACTACTAAACAACACTACGACAGATCAAGATGGCCGACGCAGCGGCCGGGGCCCGCGGCTCCGGAATGATATTTCTGAAATTGGAAGGAGCGCAAAGTCTTACTGTGAGCACACTGCCCGGACCCAGCCCACACTGTCGGACATTGTGGTCACACTAGTGGAGATGGGTTTCAACGTGGACACGCTCCCTGCTTATGCAAAACGGTCTCAGAGGATGGTCATCACTGCACCTCCAGTGACCAATCAGCCGGTGACCCCCAAAGCTCTCACTGCTGGCCAGAACCGACCCCATCCACCACACATCCCCAGCCATTTTCCTGAGTTCCCTGATCCCCACACCTACATCAAAACCCCGACATACCGAGAGCCCGTGTCTGACTACCAGGTCCTGCGGGAGAAGGCTGCATCCCAGAGACGCGACGTGGAGTGGGCACTTACCCGGTTCATGGCCAAGACCGAGGAGACCCAGAGCCTCTTTAAAGATGATGTCAGCACATTTCCATTGATCGCTGCCAGACCTTTCACCATCCCCTACCTGACAGCCCTGCTTCCCTCTGAGCTGGAGATGCAACAGATGGAAGAGACAGACTCTTCAGAGCAGGATGAGCAGACAGACACAGAACCTCGCTCTCCATATCAGCACGGATGACTCTGGAGCCGAGAAAGAGAACACTTCTGTCCTGCAGCAGAATCCCTCCTTGTTGGGCAGCCGGAATGGGGAGGACAGCATCATTGATAACCTGTATCTGCGGCCCGTGAAGAAGCCCAAGATACGCAGGAAGAAGTCCCTCTCAAGTGAGCTAAGACGGGTGCTTGGCCTGTGAGGGATGCCGATTCTACCTTCCTGGGGGAGCAAAGCACGGAGGGAAAAAAAAGAGGGCAACTGACCTACGGCCAAGCCGAGGCTCAGGACGTGATGGGCAAGAGCTCAGCAGCCTTCAGTTATGATCTGCACTGCCTGGATGTTCTGGGTTGAGAAAGAAACCATGTGAACAGAGAGGACGACTGTGTCCCCTGGCCGCCCTGCTGCAGACGGGAGGGGGCGCTGCCGCGTCCTTGATTATCACAGGACTTGATTCCTTTGAAACCAGGAGGCTAGGGAAGTGGTGGAGAGGAAAGGTTCCTGCCACTCTGCTTACTGCCAGGAGGACTCTGGCCAACATCCATCTCAGACTCTCTCCATCCCCTCTGTTGATTCGCAAAAATCACGGCACCAATGTGTCAGCATAGAACTGCATTTTTATTCCTCTCCTCTAGGCTCCAAGTTCAGCTGCTGGCAGTGACCTTGTGTTGCCTTACCACGTGGGAAGTGAGCCTAGCCTTGCTGCGGGCCTGGCAGGAGCTGGGCACGTGAGTCAGCGTGAAGGACGGTGACTCTGGGGTCCTGCTGACTCTCTGGCTGGCATTTCTCAAAGCTTCCCATGGCAGGGCCAGCCTAAGAGAGGGGTCATTTGGACTTGCCCCCTTCCAGGAGAGCGGGTCTCCCCTGACGTGCCTGGCATGTAGACAGAGTGCTAGGATTTGAACCAGATCCATGGATTTTAAAGAGGAGCGAAAGGGCTTAGCTGGGTACGGGTGGGGTTTTGAGGGCTGCACTTAACCTTGTATTCTGGAAGCTGAAAAGCCCAGTAGGTCTGCTAAGAGGGACAGTGTAGACCAGAGGCCTTCCACCTGCCGTGCTGAGAGAAGCCTGCTGCCAAGCCATGTTCTAGGTGCAAATCCGAGTCGTCACTTGAGGAGAAGACGTCATCCCCAGAGTACCCTGCAGATGCTAGCATGCTGATACCTTAAGTGGGTTGGGAACGAAGAGATGAAAAACCACGTTAAGGAGACTGGAGTGATGGCTCAGGGGTTAAGTCTCTGTAAAAGCAGAAGGACCTGAGTTCGGATTCTGGATCCCACCCACATAAAAAGTAGCAGGTGGAAATGGTGGCAGCCTGCACTTCTGGCTCCAGAAGGCAGAACCTGGGAAATCCCAGAGTGAAGCAAAAAGGTAGTAGTAGTCCAGGCTGATGCCCTCTGCTACAGATATACCCAGTTAGCACGAAAAAGAAGAAAAACCACATTCAGGGGCGGAAAAGGGCAGCAACACGGCAGCAGCAGGCAGTTCCCTGGATTGGAACGCCAGGGCCCCTGCTTCATTTTACCTCTGTCCCTACTATCTTGTCTCTGCCTCACCTTCTCTTCCCCTGTCCTCTGTCTTTGCCATTCCCTCTCTCCCTCTCTCTCTCTCCCTCTTTCTCTGCTTGATTTATTTGAGACAGGGGTCTGTCTTAGTACCCTAAGCTATCCTGGAGCTCACGCACCGTGTAGCTCTGATGGCCCTCATTCTCTAGTGATACTTCCTCGGCCTCCGAGTGCTGGAGGTGCAGATGGAGCTACCGCACCAGGCTTCTTTGGCCATCTTCTAATCTCATCCCTTGGTGAACTTGAAACTTGGCAGAAGACTCCACATTTTTCGGGCCTCACTCTTGTGTAGGGTACTCCATCGCCTTTCCTGCAAGAAAAGAAATACTTGTCTGGAATCTAAGAGGAGACAATATTGAGAAAACCAGATTTCCCAACTCTGGACCAAATGAGATTTTATTCAGAGCAACCTGAAACTTCCAGGTGAAAGCAGGAAGACTGGCTTTGTAGATCCCGGAATGTCTTCGCACTGGGCAACACACAGCTCTGATTGGGTAGTCAGCTGCTGTTGCCTTCAGGACCTGGCATCCGCCATCTTCAGTGTCCAAGCGAACACCTGTTGAATGTGGTTGACTTTGGAGTTAGGGGGAAAGGAGTTGACACTACCCTCCAGTTCTCAGAGGTCAAACTGTTGGAATTCTGTGCATGACAGACAGCTTGAAACTGGCCTGACTGCTGTTGTGTGGAAACTGCAATGTATATTTATAAACTTCTATTTTTTATAAATCTGGGGAGGATGCTTCTTGGAGGGGAAAATAAACAGTTAAAGTGTGACTTATGAAAGACCCATAATAAAAATTCATAATAAAAGCTAGGCAAAAAATAAAAAAAACTATTAAACATAATAAATGTATAGAATTAAAAATAGTTTCTCCATTATAACACTAAATGTTAATGGAATTAATTCACCGATCAAGAGACACGGATTACAAACTTGGATTAAATATCACAATCCATCAATCTGCTGCCTGAAGGAAACCCATCTCACCACAAAAGATAGGCATGCTCTAAAAATAAAAGGCTGGTCAACAATTCTACAAGCTAATGGAAGCAGAAAACAGGCAGGGGTAGCCATTATGTTATCAGACAAAGTGGACTTCAAACCAAAGAAAATCATAAGAGACACGGATGGATACTACATTTTAGTCACAGGTACAATTCACCAGGAAGACTTCACAATACTGAACATTTATGCACCCAATACGGGCCCCTCCACATTCATTAAGAAAACCCTACAGCATCTAAAGCAAGAAATCAACCCCCAAACGATAATTCTTGGGGACTTCAACACCACCCTCTCAACATGGGATAGATCAACAGGTCAAAAGCTTCAGAGAGACACTTTGGAACTTAATCAAACCCTGAAAGAAATGGACCTTACAGATCTCTATCGAACTTTTCACCCACGTACCAAAGAATACACATCTTTCTCAGCAGCACACGGAACTTTCTCCAAAATAGATCACATATTGGGCCACAAAACGAATCTACACATATACAAAAAAGTTGAAATTCTAACCTGTGCCCTATCAGACCACCATGGCCTAAAGCTGGACATCCACAACACATCAAACAAGAGAAAATACACTAACTCCTGGAAACTTAACAATATGATGCTGAATGAGAACTGGATTCAGGAAGAAATTAAAAAGGAAATTCAAGATTTCCTGAAAGTGAATGATAACGAAAATACAACTTACCAAAATCTCTGGGACACAATGAAAGCTGTTCTAAGAAGTAAATTCATAGCTCTTAATGCCTACATCAAAAAAATGGAAACATCAGAAATAAACAACTTAACAATGCAGCTTAAAGCTTTAGAGAAACTGGAGCAATCTGATCCCAAAAGTAGTAGAAGAGAGGAGATTAGCAAAATAAGGGGAGAAATATCTGAAATCGAGATTAAGAAAACGATAGAAAAAATCAACCAGTCAAAAAGCTGGTTCTTTGAAAAAATCAATAAGATTGATACACCCCTAGCTAAATTAACCAAAAGCAAGAGAGAGAAAACCCAAATTAACAAAATTAGAAATGAACATGGAGTTATCACTACGGATACCCAAGAAATCCAGAGAATTATAACATCATATTTCAAAAACTTGTACTCTGTGAAGTTTGACAACACAAAAGAGATGGATGAATTTCTAAGTAAACACAACCTACCTAAATTGAATCAGAAGTTGTGATTTATTTAAATAGTCCTATAACATCCAAGGAAATTGAAGAAGTAATCTCGAATCTTCCCACCAAAAAATGTCCTGGACCAGATGGATTCAGCACAGAGTTCTACCAGACATTTAAGGAGTTAATAACACCAATACTCCTTAAACTGTTCCATCAAATAGCAAAGGAAGGAACACTACCAAATTCCTTCTATGAAGCTAATATCGTCTTAATCCCGAAACCTAATAAAGATTCACTTAAAAAAGAAAACTATAGGCCGATCTCTCTGATGAACACAGACGCAAAGATTCTCAACAAACTCTTAGCAAATCGGATTCAAAAACACATCAAGAAAATCATTCACGGGGACCAAGTAGGCTTCATTCCCGGCACACAAGGTTGGTTCAACATACACAAATCAATAAATGTAATTCATCATGTAAACCAGTCCAAAGTCCAAGACCACATGATACTCTGGATGGATGCAGAAAAAGCCTTTGACAAGATCCAACAGCCTTTTATGATCAAAATGCTAGAGACAGTAGGAATGGAAGGAACCTTTATCAATATAATAAAAGCTATATACAACAAGCCCACAGCAAGGATTATGCTCAATGGGGAACAATTGGAAGCATTCCCACTTCGATCAGGAACTAGACAAGGCTGTCCACTCTCACCACTTCTATTCAATATTGTACTTGAAGTCTTAGCTGAAGCCATAAGACAAGAAAGGGACATAAGAGGGATTCAAATCGGCGAGGAAGAAGTCAAGCTATCCCTATTTGCAGATGACATGATCTTATACCTGAGTGATCCCAAAAACTCCACCAGGAAGCTCCTGGAACTAATTGAGAAGTTCAGCAGGGTGGCAGGATACAAAATAAATGTGCAAAAATCAGAGGCCTTCCTATATGCCCAGAATGAAAGAAGTGAAAAAGCCCTGAGAGAAACAATCCCATTTACTATAGCCCCTAAAAAAATGAAATACCTTGGTATAAACCTAACTAAGGAGGTAAAAGACCTTTACAATGAAAACTTTAAAACCCTAAAGAAAGAAATAGCAGAAGACACCAGAAAGTGGAAAGACCTCCCATGTTCCTGGATTGGCAGAATCAACATTGTAAAAATGACCATCCTACCAAAGGCAATATACAAATTCAATGCTATACCAATTAAAATCCTAAAGCAATTCTTTAAAGAAGTTGACCAAATAATCTCAAAATTTATATGGCGGCACAAAAGACCCAGGATAGCAAAGACAATCCTGAGTAACAAAAACACTGCTGGAGGTATTACCACACCAAACCTTAGTCTATACTACAAATCCATAGTTATAAAAACTGCCTGGTACTGGCTCCAAAATAGACACACAGATCAATGGATAAGGGTTGAAGACCCAGATATAAGCCCACAATAATACAGCCATTTGGTCTTTGACAAAGGGGCCCAAAAAATCCAATGGAAAAAGAACAGCATCTTCAACAAATGGTGCTGGCAAAACTGGATCTCCACATGCAGAAGATTAAAGCTGGACCCATACTTGTCACCTTGTACAAGACTTAATTCCAAATGGATCAAGGACCTTGATTTAAGGCCAGAGACTTAAAAAACCATAGTTGAAAGGATAGGGAACTCCCTCGAGCTGATTGGGCTAGGCCAACATTTCCTAAACAGACATCCAATGGCACAGTCACTGCTACCAACTCTCAACAGTTGGGATCTTGTGAAATTAAAGAGCTTCTGTTCAGATAAAGAGATTGTAACATGAGCTCAAAGGCAACCCACAGAATGGGAGAAAATCTTCACTAACCACATATCTGACAGAGCTCTACTGTCCAGAGTGCACAAAGAACTTAGAAAACTAAACTCCAAGGAAAACAATGGCCCAATTAAAAAATGGGCCCTGGAACTTAAAAGAAACTTTACCAGGGATGAAATTAAAATGTCTAACAAATATCTTAAAAAATGCTCCACTTCCTTAGCCATCAGGGAAATGCAAATCAAAACTTCCCTGAGATATCATCTCATACAGGTCAGGATGGCAAAAATCCACAATACAAACAATGACAAATGCTGGAGAGGATGCGGAGAGAGGGGAACTCTCCTACATTGCTGGTGGGAATGCAGGCTCATACAGCCACTCTGGCGAGCTGTCTGGAGATTCTTGAAGAAATTAAAGATTGAAATGCCATATGACCCTGCTCTCCCACTTTTGGGAATAACCCCCCATGCAGCAGAGGTTTGCCTCGATAGCACAAGCATGACCATGTTCATAGCAGCACTGTTTACAATAGCAAAGTCATGGAATCAACCTAAATGTCCAACAGTTGACGAGTGGATAAGGAAACCGTGGTACATCTATACAATGGAGTACTACTCAGCCATCAAAAATGATGAATTACTGGAATTTGCTGGGAAATGAATGTCATTAGAAACAATTATATTAAGTGAAGTATCCCAAACACAGAAAATTAAGCGCCGTATGTACTCCCTAATAGGTGGCTCCTAGTACCAAACTCACCCAGCCCACATTGAGACACTCAAAAGTAAACCTATGTAACACAGTAATTGCAAGGATTATGAACAAGAGAGATGGGGTAGGAGGGCCACACCAGAAACAAGGAGAGAGGGGACCATGTTACAGCAGATAAAATAGGCCTCCATCAAGGTCTGCAAGTAAGTAATGAGAAACCTGGTTAAGTTCACAGACGTTCTTTCCTGATCTCACCAGAAGGGGAGGGCATATAGTCTGGCAGATAAAAAGTAATCATTTTGCAAATGGGTGATGGACCCCTCCCTCACTGAGGTTTCCTACTCTTATTACATCTACCCTTGAATGTGCTATTATAACAAGACTCCAGTTTAACAGCTTTTTGTCTCTGACCAGGGGGTGACATACAGTACCCAGCAGGATGGAGTGAAGGGCATTGCAGGAGCAGCAAAACTGCAAAAGAA
Organism: Typhlomys cinereus; assembly: GCA_023101885.1. NCBI lineage: Eukaryota > Metazoa > Chordata > Mammalia > Rodentia > Platacanthomyidae > Typhlomys > Typhlomys cinereus. The sequence goes on along the minus strand of JALPQD010001025.1, from coordinate 180,329 downwards.
AATCAACAAACCACAATCCAGAACTTCAGAGACTCTATATCAATCACTTAGAACTAGGCCAGCCTAATCTCTCCCCATCCTGGAGCTCAGGGACATTTGCGGAAGAGGGGGCGGTAAGATTGTAAGAGCAAAAGGATGGGAGGAGCAACGATTTGCAAGATTCTCAACAATAGTTGGGGCCAAAGCAATCATAATGGGACTTTGCATGCCCTGCGCAATGTCCAGCGCACTGTTGCCCTCATAAAGTCTAGCATCTGTTAAGGGCACCAAGATCCCTGGAGGCAAGGGATTGACAGCCATAGTAGTGCTCCTATGCTTAAGGGGAACAAGAGAAAGGGCTTATGGAAATGCCACTGGGTCCTTATATGTCATCGGAGAGGAGGACCCAGTGGAGAGTCAGGTGTACACAATAAAGGACTCTCTGGGAATTGGGGGGGAGGCACTGGGGGATGGGGAGGGAGAGGAGGGGGAAGAGGGGGTTGGGGGGAAGGAGGGGGGAGGGAGGGAACTGGTAAAAAAATTTTTAAATGTATAATTACATTTTTAATAAAAAAATAAAATAAAAAAAAGTGTAAGACACTCAGCTAATGGGCAAGAGAAGTTACCTTTGTCTTTTTTGCATGTTTTCCTCATTCCTTTATCTTTTTTAATGTCGCATACGTGAATAGTGTACATAAAGTGGACAGTAGTGTACATACATGAATAGTCCTATAGTGAATTCACAAATATTTTCAGTTTTCACCCCTTCATCCCAAGTCCAATCTCCCCTCCTTTTCCCCCTTAGAACCCTTCATCTCCCCTGCCAAATCCCCTCCTATTTTCAAATCTTTTCATTCTTGTAGTCCGCTGTGCTTCATCTAGTCTGTGATGACTTATGTGTGACCTGATTCATGCTCCAACAAGCATCCTAGATCAGTGGATATACCAATGAGGAAAGCATCCTCCTTTATTTCCCCATCACCAGATGTCTTTTCAAGGTCATGCTAGATGTTGCCAAGTAGATCTTTAAGGATTTTCTGCTTTTATGAAGACCTAAGCTTTTCTCTTTCTTTAGGGTTACTTTATAATTCTGCATGTTGTAAAAAAAAAAAAATGTGATAGTTAATTCTGGGTGTCAATTTGACCACACCTGGCATTAACTAAGATCAGCTGTCAGACTACCTGAAGAGATTATCCAGATCAATACATTTACAATACAAAGACCAGCCCTAGATCTGATTGGAACCTCTCAATAGCAGACCAGATAAAAGGAACCACAGAACAGAAGACTTGGAAGAGAGACACTCCAAAGCTGTGCTAGAAAACTCTCCTCCCTCCTGCTGCCCAGTTTCTTCGCTTCTTCAATTCTCCAGAAATCTTCCAACCTTCAGCCTTTACCCACTAGCCTACTGGACTGAGCAGCTCTGAGCCTCCAGGATGTTTGCAGTGACTTAGCCTGCCTCCAGCCTCAGCCACCCTCCATGTCACCTCTTCCGTGAAAGACTGTTTCTCTCCTCTGGAACCATAAACTAAAAAAAATCTCTCTTTCTCCCTTAAGTTGCTTGACTTTGAATGCTCTCTCACAGCAATAGTTAAGAGAAACTATTACAAAAATAAAGAACCTGATAATAATGCAAATTGTTTTTATCCATCAACACCTATTTAGTCCTGGGTAGGAATCCAATTGATTGAAGAAAAGGTAATCCCAGCATTCTATTTCATTAATGTTTCCATGTGGATATTGATCAGTTTACTATATATGAGGAAATAAACTGTTTTCCTATAATTTATGTGTCTGGTTGTTTTGCTCTGTGTGTGTGTGTGTGTGTGTGTGTGTGTGTGTGTGTATGTGTGTGTGTATGAGAGGAGAGAGAAAGAGAGAGAAAGAGAGAGAGAGAAGAGAGAGAGAGAGAGAGAGAGAGAGAGAGAGAGAGAGAGAGAGAAAGATTTATTTTAGCCCAGCATGAACTCCAACCAGGTATGTAGACACTAAGGATCTTGAACTCCTGATCCTCTGGTCTCTGCCTCCTGGATACTGGAATTCCAGGTGCACACTATCACCCCTGATGTATGTGATGCTAGGGATAGAACCAAGGCATTCAGGCATAGTAGGCAAGCACTTTACCAACTAAGCTACACTCCTAGGCCCAGGGTCTGTTCTCCTTTGAACCAATTTAACATTGCTATGGCTCAACTATAATTTGTCTGTTTCCACAATTGTCATGTATTGAGAGTTTGGTGTGGTATTATTGAGAGATGGTAAGATTTGTTTGTTTTGTTCTTGTTTTGTTTTTAAAGAGGACAAGGCTTCGGGCAGTAGGATCCTTAGAGGCAAGAGGTTAAACAGTAATCCTAGAGTTACCATACTAGCGGGCAGCCCAAGAAGGGGCCCCAAGCTATGCCACTGAGTCCTGAACCCTCACTAGTGTAGAGGACTCAGAGGGAAATTCAGCAGATGCTCTGGAGGGTGGGAGGGAAAAAGCAGGAAGCATCAAGAGAGGAGGAGGGAAGGAAAAGGGGTGAGAAGGAGATGGGCAGGAAAGTGGGGGAGAGTGCAATGGAGGAGAATTTGAGAAGGGGAGGGGGGAGGGAGAAGAAGGGAGGTATCTATTGAGCTTGTATGATTAGGCAAAAAATGTAATAAAATTAATTAATTTAAAAAATAAAATAAAAAAATAAAAGGTGAAGTCTAGTGAGAAATTGCTTGGATCACTGAAGGATCTGCCCCCAGAATGGATTAGGGTATTTTTCATGAGCTTTTGTGAGAATAAGTTACTATAAGAGCAAGTTCAACCCTTGAGTTGCTCTTGACTTAAAATTTTGACATATGATCTATTTCTTGCATATGTGTTCCAATCTTTGAGATGTCACTTACCTTTCAGCCTTTACCAGAGGCCAAAGCATTTTGACTTAGACTTTGATCTCCAGAATTGTAAACTCAATAAACTTCATTGCATGGAAAAAGTAGCCTGCCTCAGGTTTTTCATCACAGTAATGAAACTGGGTTAATGCACATATATTACTTGTTCATTTACTGAATCCTGGATAGTTATTTATTATATATTTTTAAAAATCATAACAACCTTTTTCAAAATTATCTTTAACACTGATCATCATTGGAGGAAAGTGAACACTAGAATGGAACAAGAAGAAAAGAGGTGTACTCAGTAGGACTGTGACAAGATGGTGGAGTGCTTTCCTGGTGTCATAGTTGGGCGCAGATGTCAATTTGACAGTTGTAGAGAATTAATGGTTGAGTTAGGCCCAGAGCAAACCTGCAGGAGATTGTCTAGCTGATGGGGAAGGCCCAGCCTATGGTGGGTGGAATTAGGCCCTAGAATAAATGAGAGCTGGTTGAGAGAGTTGGCATCCTTCTGTATACTTGGCCAGACATGCTGGTAAGGATCGTCCATCTCTCAGCTGTTATATGGTGATGCTGTGGCCAGTCCCTCGGCCCTGGTGTTGGTGCATGCTCTCCCGTCAAGCTAGACTGAGAACTGTAACCAGATAATCATAAGAAACAATAAACCCCTTGTTCCCTTAAGCTGTTTCATGGTCATTTATCAGCAACCATGTAGGCGGACTGCAACACCTGGCATATACAGAAGCTGGTGTTCAATCCTCAGTACTGCATAAATGAGGTATGACCTGTAATGCCAGAACTTCGGAGACTGAGACAGGAAAATGAGAAGTTCAATGACACAGCAAATTCAAAGTCTTCCTGGGATACACGAGCTCCTGTCTCAAAACAAAGGCATAAAAAATGATAAATGTTTAAAGAGATAGAAATAGTAATTATGGGGGCTTTTGGGGGGGTTGAGACAAGACAAGCCTCAATCTCATTATGTAGATGAGGATAACTTTGAATATCAGATCCTCCTCCCTCCTCCAAGTTCTGGGATTGCAGATGCACCACTATATTTGATGAATACATGTATTTGGATTTTTGCCCAGTATATACATGTATTGGAAAACACACTGTACCCAAAACCATAAATATAAAAATAAGCACACAGAGACAATTTTCTTTTTCAATTGCATACAGTTGGGAAAAGATTAGTGTCACAGCTAGGGAGATGGCTCGGGAGTAACATGTACCCCTAGCATGCAAGAGACCATGCACGGTCTGATTCTGATCATGGCAAAAGAAAGATCAACATGACAACAACAGAGTTTTTAACCAGGATGCAGACATACACATCACACACAAAAAAAATAATAATAAAAAATCAAAGTGGACAGCTCCTGAGGAATAATATTCAAAATTAACCACTGGCTTCCACAAGCACTCACACACATACACATCTGAACACACAAGCATACACACACATACACCTGCACACAGATACGCCCACACATGTGTGAAAAAAGATGCAGAATAAGCAAAAGATATGAGCATAAAAGTCACCCTGCATGAAATTAAGTCCAAATGGATCAAAGACTCTATGTCAGACCAGAGACTATAAACCACCTAGAAGAAATGCCGCGTCCCTATCCAACTAATCTGGTAGAATATGTCTCAGTTTGGAAAAGGTGGATTCAAAGTAACATGTTTTGGGATAAGGACATGGCTTTATTTTAGAGAAATAAGGAAAAATATGGGAATTGTCAGGCCTTGGTGTTTCTTCCCAGCACAGGCCTAAAGCCTGTCCCCTGAGGAAGGTCACAGTAATGCCCAAGGACAGGGGCTGGACACTCTCTCCTAGACAATTCAAGTTTTGCCTCAGGCAGGAAGAATTCTGGGAATTGGGAGTGTCCTTTACCTGCTCTCTGTTCTAGAGAGGAAGCCTGCTTTTTAAGTTTTAGTCAAATACTAAATAGAAATTTCATGTCTAGTCATTTACGATAAGTAGACTTGTTAGCCAGAATGTGTGCACTGATTTTAAGGAAATTAGAGAATAACTTCTAGAATCTTAAAACATAGGTTGGGTAAGATTCCCACCTATGTGGTTCCACCTTACTTAGAAATTCCAGAAGTACAAGACTATGCTCTCAGTCCACTGGAACCTTAAAAGAAACTGTGATATCCTCTTACCCTGGCTGAAGGCCAAGGAAGAGACCATCATGCCAGAAAGTCTAGATGCCAAGACTGCCCCTGGAGATGGTATTTGCAATCCAAACTGGGAGAATCCATGTCAGAAGCAAAGGGGGCCATGTCTTTCCTACCCCAAACAGCACTCTTATGAGAAATCACAGAGATGGACCATCTGAGTGCACTCCCACCAATGATCGCCTCTGCCCCGAAAGAGACACCCTTGGCATATGGGGCCTGACTGGACCCCAGGTTTGGAGTATGCATGGTTCACAGATGGGTCATCTAACTGATGGCGATACGCTTCTGGAATTCCTCAAAGGAAGACATAAGCAACCTTACTATTAAAGGAATAGAAGGATGCTATCATAGAAGTTATTCTTTTAATACCTATATTGCTTAAGTGTTTTCTTCAGTGCATAACTCAGTGTTCCATCGACAGAACCAGCTATAGCTTATGGGCCTTGAGTAACCAAGTCAAGGCCCCCTTAGAAATGTAGTTTAAGCTTGGATAGTAGAGACTACATGAGCTGCATACATCTTCCCAAGTTAGAACCTGCTGCCATGCCTGGTGCCTATGTCGACCTGCCTGACTGAGGGTATCAACCTGGAGAGGACAACAGCCAAAGCTCATGCTGGGACTTATGGGGTGTTGAGTGTGGAACCCAGGTTCCCGCTGTGAAGCCCAAGTTCCCGCTGGCGCAAAATTCAAATCTCCCGCCGGCGCCAAACTCTCCCGCCGGCGCCAACTCACTGCATGCTGGGAACTGCCCAGGGCAAGGTTATCGGCCAGAACATCTGTAAACTGACTCAACTTCCTTGTGTATAGTGAAAATATTTACAGAATGTATTTGCTCAAGGCAGTTGCTTTTCCTATAAAAACCTTGCCCCAAATTCAGTCAGGGCCGTTCTCCTATGCCTGAGCAGGGAGGCGGTCCTAGCTAGCTAGATTAATAAATCTTGCCTCTTGCCTTTACAGCAACCCAGCGGTTCTCATGTCTCCTTTGGGAATCTGGGTAAGGGGCCCAAAGGGAACTTCGGTTCCAACATTGAGGATTCCTATAGTTAATTGTAAAATATGTTCCTTGCTAAAATCAATAGGAGAACATTCTGCCTCTGTATTTTAAAAGAAAGCAGTCTCTGTTAAAATGTGGGCTCAGCCCCATAGCTATCCGGTGAAGCATTATAGATTAGATAAGTTTGGAAATACTGAGAGAATGTTTCTGTTAAGTGCCTTTGCCCTGAAGCAATGGGTTAGGTTCTTGAAAAAAGGGTCCACCCTGAAGGTGACTTTGCTGATTATCTATTATGTATGCAAATTCTTTACCCCAAAATTTTCTGTATAAAAGTTGTCACGAAAGTTTCAATAAACGGGTTCAGGATTCACTCGGACGAGAGGGAGCCGCGTGTGTTCTGTTCTCCACCCGGTCCTGGGGAGCCCTGGTCTCGAGGCCGTGACTCTGGTCCGCGGCAAAGAAAGAATAGAGAGTACACTTGAACTGATTGGTCTAGGTCAGCACTCTCTGAATAGGACCCAAAATGCACAGGAAATAAGACCAAGTTCAACAAATGGATTTCCAAAATTAAAAAAGCTTCTGTACAGCAAAAGATATTGTCAATTGAATGGAAGAAAGTCTTCACTAATCACACAGAATGGGAGAAAGTCTTCACTAACCAAACATCTGATAGAGGACTAATATCCATAGTATACAAAAAACCTCAAAAATTAAATGTCAAGAAAGTAAACAACACAATTAAAAATGGGCCTTAGAACTGAAAAAAAATTGCTGTATGAAATACAAATTTTTAGCAAATATCTTACAAAATGTTCTACCTCCTTAGCCATTTGGGAAATGCAAATTAACAGTACCCTGAGATATCATCTTACCCCTATCAGAATGGCTAAAGTCCAAAATACAAACAACAACAAATGCTGGTGAGAATGCAGGGAGAAGAGTTTCCTCATTCATTGCTGGTGGGAATAAAAAGTTACACAATCCCTTTGGAGATCAGTATGGCGGCTCCTAAAAATATTAAGTGAAATACCATAAGACCCAGCCTATTCCACTCCTGGGAATATTCCCAAAGTATACTACATCTTACTACTGAGACATATGTACATCCATGTTTATTGAAGATCTATTTACAATAGTAAAGAAAAGGAATCGGCCTAAATGTCCAACAGGTGAATGGATAAGGAAAATGTGGTACATATACACAATAGAATACTATTCAGCTGTCCAGAAGAATGAATGAATGAAATTTGTTGTTAAATGGATGGAGTTGGTAGAAATTATGTAGAGCGAAGTATCCCAGACATAGAAAGATAGGTGCCATATGTTCTTCCTTCTAAGTGGATCCGAGCAGGGAACCTTCAAAATGGCGTAATTAAATGGAAAGTTCTATAACAACCACAAACTACAAAGAAATGTAAGTCAGAGGAATGGGGGAAGATCCCAAAAGAATGGAGGCAAAAAGATAACCATAGGAGAGGAAATCTCTCAGCATTCAACCAAGATGCACCTTATCACAATGGAAGGTTAATGACACAGAAAACCACAACTGTTCAGAATGTGGAGTATTCAAGACTCTGGAATGCTCAGTCCTAATCAGGCCATCCAATTGTCTCCCCCAGTCCAAGGGTTTTGGAACCTTTTGGAAAAGCTGGCGATCCTATTTTAAAAGCCTGAAGGTGAAGAGGTGTATTGCTGGCCAGGACACTCCAGTCAAAACAGGGCAGTTGAATGAAGGAGCTCACTGCAGTGAGATCTACTTCCACCAGATCTACACAACAGCTGACCTATCAACATTCCCCCATGATTAGCGAGGATGTCAGAAGAAACAACGACACTCAGAGACACTCTCTGGAGAGGTGCTGGACAAGAGAAGGGGCATTTCTCCCTACCTTGTAGATTTACCCACCAAAAAACCACTTCAACTATCATAGAAGCCTGGTCCTTTATACTGGCACAGATTCCCCAAAGGGAGGACATGAGACCAGGAGGGATATGGCTGAATTAGGAAAGGGAGGGAATGCTGATGAAATAGTGGGGAGAAAGGGGAGTTACAGGGATTCTTAACCAGCAAGTTTACCTCGCTTACCAGAATGGATTTTACAGAGTGGGATCAGTGGGAATTAAATCAGGCTGGTTCAGAGAGGATGTTGGAAAAGCTGAAACCAAATCAAGTTTATTATGGAATCTAATCCCCAATGAAACAGGGGGATGACATTGTGCAGATAGATGATATCATATACATTGCAATATAGACTACAGCCAAGGTCGAGATCAACAGTAGGTGGGGCCACCACCAACACAGCCCTGCCAATCTTCAAATATGCCAATATGTCTTAACGGCCTGAAAAGATCAGGAAGAGATATGCAGAAAATATCTTGCCCTCTGGCCAGTTTCCTGGTAGGACTAGAACCACCCTGGCCCCTTCCATGAAGGCCAACAGGAGACATCTCTACTGTTAGCACAGGAGATCACCTGCTACCTCTAGCCGCCAGGAGTGTCCCATCAACCACCTCAAGAAACTAGAGTTTTAGGCTTCAGTGTTCCCTACAGAGAGTGAGAGGAGACATACATAAACTCATTTTGTTTATACATGAAAAAAGCTTCATAAGAATATTTTTCACAGAAAGAAGTGAAGAGGCTGGGTTTAAGTTTGAACCTTTGCTGTAACACTTAATAAAAGTATTGTGATCACCAACCCTTTTACTATCACACTCACTTTTCTTTTTTCATTTTGTTTGTTGGTTTCTTTTCACATATGTAGGTGTGGGTGATGGGTGTCTACTTGTGTGGGGGAGGGGGGTACTGTGTGTCCTTATGGAGGCTCAAGGGTGACTTTGGGAATCATCCTGGATTGCTTCTACCTTCTTTTTTGCTTCACTATGGGATTTCCCTGGCTCTGCCCACCAGGGTCCCAAGTGCAAGCCATTGCAATTTCTGGCGGGCATTTTCATGGGGACCTAGGATCTGAACTCAGGACCTTCTGCTTTCAAGGTAGAGTCTTAACCCCTGAACCATCTCTCTAGCCTTCGATGGGTACTTTGTGTGTAATACAGGAAAGGAACTTGGGTCCTTTTGCTTCAGAGTCAAAGGCTTAACCCCTGAGCCATCTAGAGCCAGCCCCAGTTACTTTTCTATCTGCTCATGTGAGTCAATATTCATGTACAACATGTAAGGGGAGTGTTGTAAGTTTGCCTGCATGGTTGCTGATAAATGACCATCAAATGGCTTAAAGGAATGAGGGGTTTATTTTCTTTCATGATTACTAGTTACAGTTCTCGGTCCAGCTTGACCAGAGAGCTCATACCAACACCAGGGCTGAGGGAAATGGCCACACCATCTCTACATAATGGCTGAGAGAGGGAAAATCCTTACTTACCAAACCAGCATGTCTGGCCAAGTGTACAAAAGGATGCCAATTTCCTCAACCAGGTCTCAGTATTTTATTCATCTGTTCAGGGCCTAGTCACACCCACCATAGGCTGGGCCTTCCCCATCAGCTACACAATCTCTTGCAGGTTTGCTCTGGGCTTAACCCAACCACTAATTCTACACAAATGTGCCCAGAGCTCAAACCCTCAACTGTCAAGTTGACACCTGTGCCTAACTATGACACTCCACCCCTTGTCAACTTGACACAAAAACATAGCACTTTTAAACTGTAACCTTCAATCCTTGTCCCCATAGGTGTTAAAAGTTATCTTAAAATATAAATACATTTCATAGACAAATTTAAAATGTTCTCTCATTAAAACTTCAGTTCCAACATTTTAAAAATTCAAAGTTTTTGCGATCTAGCCCCTCATGGCCCTCTAGTGCCATGAGTCTGTTTCTTGTTCCTTGCTCTTCATTAATTCCATTAGAGTGCCATGAGCTCTGTTTCATTTCTGCTTCTCTTGCAGGCATCCTAGCCCCTTGTGGCACTCCACGTCTGGAGTCCGTGAGTTCCAACCTTTCTCTTCTCTAATAAACTCTATCTTAATTCTCAAAAAAAAAAGTTCAAAGTTTATTAAACTTAAGAGTGTTAAATCAGAATAAGATAAATACTTTAAAACAGATAAAAACATTAAAACAGAAGGATCTTGAAACAATAAGAAAATATTAAAAAGATCAAAGTCCAGCAAATCAAATACCACATCCTGTACTTCAATGTCCATCTTCTGTTGCTCATCACATAGTCAAGGCAACTCAAAGATTCTAAACAATCTCAGTCCCTGTTTGGATCTCAAAGTTGTAAAAGCAGAGTTCCTTGAAGCAGGCTGAATCTCCACTCACGGTCATCCTCAGCATACATCTCATGGTTCTGGCACCTCCAACAGTACTCTAGGTTCTACTCTGCAACTATAAGCTTATCTTGCAGGAACTCTATGCCTGCCACTTGGTGCCAAGCTTTTGCTGCTCTCCACGAACCCCTCAGTAGCACACCCAAACCAGTATCACCTAGGGGACGCTGCCAGATTCCAAAGCAAGGTTAAAACAAAGCTTGGTCCACTTGAGTCACAGCTATACCAAGTTTTGTGTGCTGATGCTGGAAAAGCCTCTTCTCTAGCAGCCAGACCTGCGAAGGGCAAGAAAACGGCTTTAACTTGAGCTTTTGGCCCCTGAAGGAATCTGGGTTTTCAAACCACGAACTTGCCATATGGTGATATTCATGTTTTCCACCAGCCCAGAGCAAGTCACTAGGTTCTCCTTCACTGACGTTCATTTCTCCAACAAAGGCAGCTGTTCTGCTTGCTGCCCTTTCCACAGCCAGAGATTCACGGCCACCAACACAGCTCCTCTATAAAGCAAACCAGTCTATTGTCCTTAAATTCAACATCACCGAATTACTTGATCCCCTCATCACAAACTGGGCCCAAACAATCCATAACTCTTCTCGGCTTCATTATTTTGCAAATGGCCCACCAAACTCTGCAGAACGATATTTGTAATCCACAAAGTCAAAATCTTCAAACATTTCAAACTTTGTCCAGTAAAACCATTCAAAGGCCACAAAATCCATATAGTCAGATTTATCTACAACACCCCACTTCCTCAGTACCAAATTCTGTTGCAGTCAGCCTGCATGGTTGCTGATAAATGACCATCAAATGGCTTAAGGGAACAAGGGATTTATTTTCTCTTACAATTATTCATTATACTCTGTAGTCCACCATGCAGAGCATGCACCAACACAAGGGCTGAGAGAACTGGCCACACCATCTCTACATAGCTGCTGAAAGAGGGACGATCTTTACTTGCCAGACCAACATGTCTGGCCAAGTGTACAAAAGGATGCCAGCTCTCTCAACCAGCTCTCAGTATTTAATTCATCTGTTCAGGGCCTAGTCCCACCTGCCATGAGCTGGGCCTTCCCCATCAGCTAGACAATCTCCTGCAGGTTTGCTCTGGACCTAACTCAACCACTAATTATGCACAAATGTGCCCAGAGCTCAAACCCTCAACAGTCAAGTTGACACCTCTGCCCAACTATGACAGGGAGAAAGGTAGTGTATTAGATTGACAGTTTCAGAGGGTTGGTACAGTCCCTTATAGTGGAAAGGGAATGGCTGGCAGCAGAAACTGGACAGGGTTCAGGTCACAGGTGTCATCATGGAGGCAGAGGAAGCAAGAGCCAAGCTGCAGATGTGTCTGGGCCACTGAAATCTCAAGGCCCACCCCTGCGACCTACCTTCCTCTAGCAAGGCTCTACCTCCTACAGTTGTCAGGCCCTTCCCAGACATTAATATCAACTAAGGATTCAAATACATGAGCCCATGGGGGACAACTCACATCCAAACTATGATGGAAGAGTCAAAAAGTCCTGTATACAGGTAATAAAAGTAGACATAATCACATGCGAAAGAGATATGTTGTCTGACATGGAGAAACTTGCAACAATTGCTTCTTTGTCTAAGTGAAATTTTAAGTTCTCTATACAGAGTAATTTATGAATGACACAATATTGCCTTCAAATGAACTGATGATATTTGTTATAGGGTCCCTGTTCAGGGGCCGAATGTTGCTGGAACAACCGTCCCAATGTTGCAGGGTTCTTGTGTTCAGAAGTTGAAGACTGAAACCAAAACAGACATAGAAGATTAAGGTAGAGTTTATTAGGGGAGAGAAAGGCTGGAACTCATGAACTCCAGATGTGGAGTGCCATGAGGGGCTAGGGTGCTCTGGAGAACTCATGGACTTCAGGCATGGACTCCATGAGAATCAGACAGCTGGAAAAGAACTCGTGGCACCAGTGCCATGAGGGGCTCGGGCACCCCAGAAAACTCATGGACTCCAGGCATGGAATCCATGAGAAACAGGAAATAAGGTAGAAATGAATTCATGGCACTCTGAGTGCCATGAGAGGTTAAGGCACCAAAGATGGCTGACAGGGTCAGGCATATTTATACACCTAGACAAGCCCAGGAAACTGGCTTTTTCTCATTGGTTAGCTCCCACTGGGGCCCATCCAAGTTGCTCTTGGGCCCTCATGGGGCTAGAGATCAAGTTGTTTGTTGGTTTTGGAGGGCTTATCTCCATAATCCTTTCATAGGGAACCTGGCCATCTTATCATTTGGGAGGATTGGAGTTAGTTCCTCAGCAGGGGTGTTCCTTCAGGGTGATCTCAGCAGTGGGGGATGACCTTCAGGAATTTCAAAGACCTTCAAACACCTTTAGAGACCCATCTTAGCATAGCTGCTCTAATCCTGCCTTAATATTGATGGCAGTCCATTATCACTGTGCAGAGTTTGCAGTTACTTTTTTCCATATTGCTAGGATTTATAAGAATTTTACATGTTAGGGGCTCTGTATCCAAAGCAAAAGGTCCTGAGTACAGATCCCAGATCCAGGCAGAAATGATGGCAACCTGCACTTTCTGCCCTGCTGGCAGAGCCTGGGAACTCCCAGAAGGAAGCAAGAAAGAGGTAGAAGCAATCCAGGGTGATTCCCGAAGTCACCCTTGGTCCTCCACAGAGACACACAATGCGCTCTCTCTCTCTCTCTCTCTCTCTCTCTCTCTCTCTCTCTGTCTCTCTCTCTCTCTCTCTCACACACACACACACACACACACACACACACACACACACACACACAGAGGAATGGATGGATGCACAAAAAATAAAATTAACAAAAATGACTTTATATGTAATAAAGTGTGTCTTCTACAGACTTTCAGCCATAACTACATAAATTTATTTCAACTAATTTAGTAATTTCCATTTCCAGTGGAAAATGAAACGAGTCCAGTAGGAAACTCTGTAGGGCTGGGAATATAACTGAGTTATTGGAATGTCTGCCTAGCATATGAGGTCCTGGATTCCACTTCCAGCACCACATAAAGTTAGCACAGTGGTACACACCTGTAGTCAGAGAGGGAACCCGGAGAATCAGTACTTCAAGATTGTCCTGGGACTACACAGAGAGTTCAAGGTTATCACAGATCCCAAGCTATATTGTCTCAGAAATACAAAACAAAGACAAAGTGGAGAAGGGGCTGGCAAGGTGGCTCAGCAGATAAACACACCTAGGAACAAATCTTGGTGACTCAGATTGACCCCCTGAAGCTCACATAGTGGAAAAGAGAACTGACTTTCTTGGCCTTTCTTTCTCTTGCTCAAATGAATGAAGATACTTTTTTTAAAATGAAAAAAAGAAGAAAACACGAAACATTTCTGTTGGAACAGAGGCAAAGGAAAATTAATAATGTACGCACCTTAAGAAGAACTGTAAGATCATATATTGACACTGAACTATGGAAGTTTAATTGGAATGATCACAATTACTTAAAATAATATAGGTTACTTTGACAAAGAGTCCAGGATCATTTTAAGGTTTCTTAACATTTTAGTAACCATTAGATTAATTTTAAACCATAAGTAAAAATTTCATCGTGGGTTACTATCCTGTAAAGATCATTCAATGCCCTTGGGTAAAAAATAACTGATTCAGATGATACCCATGGACAAATAAATCCCCATGTGGGTTGCTGGATATGACAGGAAAATAAATGGTGATCAAATGAAGACCAAATGAACTGCATTGTTTCCCCTGCTCCAACCATTTATCCAATCTGTTATTATTAAGCTTTTAATCATCGAAAGGAAGACATTATAGGTCATCTAACTATAATTATGGCAACCATATGATATTATTTTCAGGACTGACAGTACCTTTTATCTCACAATTTTCCAAAGTGATTATGTTCATCCTATGATATGAACAATATGATTCACAGGGCATGGTAAGGAAAATAGTACAATCATTATCTAATTTTTCATTCAGTTTGTTTTTCTTGTACATCTGAAAAAGCTTTATTTAAACCTAGTTAGTTAGCATTGTATACAATTCACTAGTTCACCATTTGAAAGGTGGTGACCACCTTCAGTATATTCAGCTTTGTGTTATCCTTATCATAACTTATTTATAGAACATTCTCATTATTTCACAAAGGTATTTTATTTCTACTAGTGACCTTTCTCCCTTTTCGCTGCATCTTTAAGCAACCACTATTCTCTATCTCTACAGGTTTTGATATTCCAACTATTTCACATAGATAGAGTCATATGATAGGCAGTCCTTTAATAGACTCTTATATATCATGCAGTTTTCAAAGATCATCCACACCATGGTGCTTAACTGTAGCTCACTGGATTAAAATATCTTCCTTTGTGAAGATGTATCACATTTCTTTGTTTATTCAGAAGTTCATGGATTCTGTTGTGTGGTTTCTAATTTTGACTGACTATAAATAATAATGATAAACAATAATCCACAAGGAATTTTTTTGTTTTCAATTCTTACACACACACACACACACATTAAACTTAGCAGTAAAATTTCTTGATCACATTGTAGCTTAACATCAATTACGGAATTACCAGACTGTTGTCCATAGTTGCTGAACAACTTAACAAGATATTTGTGTGCATGGGGGGGGGCATGTGAACAAGAGGGTGCTTGAGTGTATATGCCTGTGGAGACCAAGGGTAATACCAGGCATCATGCTGGATTGTTATTCCACTTTATTGGCTTTGCTCTGGAGATTCCCAGCTCTGCCTTACAGAGTCAGAGTCACAGGCAGCTTCCCTATCAACTTGGTATTTTTAATATTTAGCTTTTTATTTTCAATGTACATTAACAATGAGGTTATGTGTTTTTGTCATTCACTACCCACCCCACAGCATTTCTTGTCCCACCTCACCTACTCTACCTGCCAGTCAGTTTCACTTCCCTCTCTCCTGTCTTCCTTACTCTGTTTCTAGCTCCGCAAGTTCTCCAGCGTCCCAGCCCCTCATGGCACTCCACAGCTGGAGTTCATGAGTTCCAACCTTTTTCTCCTCTAATAATCTCTACCTGAATCCTAGGCACGGGTTCTGATTTCAATCTTCGACTCCGGAACACAAGAACCCTACAACATTGGAATGATCCTTTCCTGTCCCTGCATCATTTGGCGATCCAGATGGAACAGTCCCGATTGTCCTGCATCAAAAAGACAGTGCCTCTAAATCAACCTGGAACTTCCTGACTGGATTACACTGCTGCTTTCCAAAGCCATAGGTCAGGCACTCCAGCACTGGCCTTGTAGGTAGGCACTGACCTGCTAGCCCTTGGCAGGGGTTGGCATTCAACTTCTCCTGCTTATGTGGAAAGCATTTTACCGACTGAGCCATCTCTCCAGACCTACATGAAATTTTTGTTGCTTTGGTTTTTCTTGTTATAGAATAAACCTAATGCATTCTTCTTCCATTTGTATCTTTCCTTTACGAAGAAAAAGTCTGTAAAAATCACTTGACTATCTGAAATTGGAGTGCTTCTCTTTACTGTTCAGATTAAGTTTATTAAATATTGTGGAGACTAGCTTCTTGCATTTAGATGTTTTGTTTATTGGTTTGTTGTTTGTGACAGAGTGTCATGAGCCTCAAACTCATTATGTAACTGAAGCTGGTCTTGAACTCCTGATCCTTCTGCATCCAACTCCTCAAATGTTAGGATTTTGGGAGTTTGCCAGCAAACTCTGCTTAATTATGTTTTTATCTTGTTTCATAATTTCAACTTTAATATGTTTTATAATCAACATCATAATGCACCAAACGTAATATGGGTTATAACTAAATTTGTGAGGTGTGTTCAAAGTTAGGAGCCTTCAGTTAAAATGTCTATAGAACCCTGTTCCCATCCTATTCCATAAGTTTGCCCTCATTCCAGCTGGTTTTGCTTTTCATGATTAGCCACTTCTTTTTCCTTTAATTTTTTTCCTTTTATTTTTTTTTCCCAGTCACACAAGCTCAATAGGTACCCCGGTCCTCTCCCTCCCTCCACTGCTCCCAGTTCCCCCTTGCACTCTCTCCCCACTTCCCCTTCCTTTCGCCACTCCCTCCTCTTTTCCCAGTACCTCCCCCCCTTTCCCCTCCCATCTTCTGGAACATCCCTCTGTGAATGCCAAACCTCCCTCTGAGTCCTCCACCCTAGTGAGGTGTAAGGACTCAGTGGCATTGCCCAGAGCCCTTTCTTGGGCTCCCTCTTGGTATGGGAACACTATTATGAGTGTTAATCCCTTGCCTCTAAGGATCCTACCGCTTGTGATCCTTGCATGCTAAACTTTGGGGGGATCGTTGACATTAGACCACTTCTTTAAAATCGTTATTTGGAGCTGGAGAAATGGCTCAGGGGTTAAGACTCTGCCTAGAAAACAGAAGATCCAGAGTTTGGATCCCAGTTCCCACATAAAAATGCAGGCAACAGAGGCGGCCCTCATTTCTTGCCCTAGCAGGTGGAGCCTGGGAAATCCCAAAGCAAAGCAAAAAAGAGGTAGAAGCAATCCAGGATTATTCCCAAAGTCACCCTTGGCCCTCCACAGGGACACACAGGCCCTCTGATACATACACACTCACACATACACACCAAATAAATAAAGTTTTAAAAAATTATTATTTGTTTTTCCTACCTGCTTATTATTTATCTGCATTGGAAACTGAGTGCTACAAATATATTTTATTCCTTTATCTAAGCATTGTTCTAGGAAATCATGCCTGGCAAATGACCAAATACTTAAGTCTTTATCATAGTTGGGTACAGGTGTCAACTTGACAGTTGAAGGTTTGAGCTCTGGGCACATTTGTAGACAATTAATGATTGAGTTCAACCCAGAGCAAACCTGCAGGAGATTGTCTAGCTGATGGGGAAGGCTCAGCCCAGGGTCAGTGGGACTAGGCCCTGGAATAAAATAAAGAGAACTGGTTGAGAAAGTTGGCATCCTTTTGTACACTTGGCCAGACATGCTGGTCTGGCAAGTAAAGATCATCCCTCTCTCAGCCATTATGTAGAGATGATGTGACCAGTTCCCTTGGCCCTGGTATTGGTGTGGGCTCTCCTGTTAAGATGGAAAAACAACTGTAACCAGTAATCATAAGAGAAAATAAACCCCTTGTTCCCTTAAGCCGTTTGATGGTGATTTTATCAGCAGCCATGCAGGAGAGCTACTACAGTCTTCTAGATAATCAATACATGCAATTTAAAAAACCTGAAGTATGAAGTACCATGATAAAAATATAGGTGCTTAGTCTTTGAAGTTAAATACCTACTACATAGTTCCTGCTTCAGTAAATATCAGTGGAGTAAAAAAAATATTAAAAAAAATCAGTGAAGTAAATATCAGTTTTATTACATATGAGGAAATAAAAGTCAGGCTAAGAAATGTTAGCTAACACAGTTGATGAATGGTAATTTGGAGTCCGAATTGAGTATGGCCACCAACTTTTCTAATGGGCATTATCTATTAGTCCTTTTATGGTGAATTTACAGATTAAGTAAAATGTGGAAATAAATGTTCTAGATTCCAATTATGAGGTACTATGAGGACTGTTTTTTTACATAAAGAACCATTCGGAATTTTTCAGTGGTCATTTTTCATAGGCTGTAATATTTAGAGGAAACAATCACTTTATCTTACTAATTTTGAATAATTACCATACCAGTAACATATATAACTTAAACTTTCTATAATACACACATAGATAGATAGATAGATAGACATAGATAGATAGATAGATATAGATAGATAGATATAGATAGATATAGATAGATAGATAGATAGATAGATAGATAGATAGATAGATAGATAGATAAGACAGATAGATTAAACATTGACCTAAAACTACAAAAAAATGAGAGATATGGTGATTATTGTTTTGGGAATTTTTAATCACTATTCATAAAACAACATATTTTGGGTTGAAGAGATGGCTCAGTGGTTAACAACACTCTGCCTTGCAAGAGTCTTAGGACCAATGCCCCAATTAAAACATGGGCCCTGGAACTTAAAAGAAACTTTACCAGAGATGAAATTAAAATGTCTAACAAATATCTTAAAAAATGCTCCACTTCCTTAGCCATCAGGGAAATGCAAACCAAAACCTCCCTGAGATATCATCTCACCTCGGTCAGGATGGCAAAAATCCACAATACAAACAACAAATGCTGGAGAGGATGTGGAGAGAGGGGAACTCTCCTACATTGCTGGTGGGAATGCAGGCTCATACAACCACTCTAGCGAGCAGTCTGGAGATTCTTAAAGAAATTAAAGATTGAAATGCCATATGACCCTGCTATTCCACTTTTGGGAATAACCCCACATACAGCAAAAATTCACCTTGATAGCACAAGCATGACCATGTTCATAGCAGCACTGTTTGCAATAGCAAAGTCATAGAATCAACCCAAATGTCCAACAGTTGACGAGTGGATAAGGAAATGTGGTACATCTATACAATGGAGTACTACTCAGCCATCAAAAATGATGAATTACTGGAATTTGCTGGGAAATGGATGTCATTAGAAACAATTACATTAAGTGAAGTATTTTATACCCAGAAAATTAAGTGCCATATGTACTCCCTAATAGGTAGCTCCTAGTACCAAACCCACCCAGCCCACCTAGAGACACTCAAAGATAAATCTCTGTAATACCTACAGTAATTGCAAGGATTATGAACAGGAGGGATGGGGTAGGAGGGTCACACCAGAAACAAGGAGAGAGGGGACCATGTTACAGCAGAGAAAATAGGCCTCCATCAAGGACTGCAAATAAGTAATGAGACATCTGGTTAAGTTCACAGACTTTGGTTCCTGATCATTTACAAGTGAGGGGGTATGATCTCACCAGAAGGGGAGGGCATATAGTCTGGCAGATAAAAAGTAACCATTTTGCAAATGGGTGATTGACCCCTCCCTCACTGTGGTTTCCTACTTTTATTACATCTACCTTTGAATGGGCTCTTATAACAAGACTCTAGTTTAACAGCTTTTTGTCTCTGGCCAGGGGTTGACATACAGTGCCCATCAGGATGGAGTGAAGGGCATTGCAGGAGCAGCAACACTGCAAAAGAAAATCAACAAAGCACAATCCAGAACTTCAGAGACTCTATATCAACCACCTAGAACTAGGCCAGCCTAATCTCTCCCCATCCTGAAGCTCAGGGAAATTTGCAGAAGAGGGGGCAGTAAGATTGTAAGAGCACAAGGATGGGAGGAGCAATGATTTGCAAGATACTCCACACAAGTTAGGGCCAAAGCAATCATAATTGGACTTTGGATGCCCACGCAATGTCCAACACACTATTGACCCCATAAAGTCTAGTATTTGCTAAAGGCACCAAGATCCTTGGAGGCAAGGGATTGACAGCCACAGTAGTGTTCCTATGCTTAAGGGGAACACAGGAAAGGATTCAGGGAAATGCCACTGGGTCCTTGTACGTCATCAGAGAGGAGAGCCCAGAAGAGAGACTGGCATGCACATTAAAGGATTCTCCGGGGATTGGGGGAGGAAGCACTAGGGGATAGGGAGGGAGGGGTGAGGGGAGGGGGAGCAGGGGGGTCGGGGGGAGGAGGAGGGAGGGAGGGAACCGGTGTACCTACTAAGTTTGTATGAGCGAAAATAATAATAAAAAATGTTTAAAAAATAAAAGTCTTAGGACCTTGCAGAAGGTCCTAAATTCAGATCTCAGGTCCCATGTGGAACAACAACAACAAAAAAAAACAGGTGGAAATATGGAAATGGTGGCAGCCTGCACTTCTATCCCTGGTGGGCAGAGCCTGGAAAATCCCAAAGTGAGTCAAGAAGGAAGTACAATGAATACAGGACGATTCCCAAAATTACCCTTGATCCTCCACAGGGACACAAAGTGCCGTCTGATACACACACACACACACACACACACACACACACATACACGAATGAATACAGTTATAAGTAAATAAAAAACAATAAATTTTACTTATAATGTGATAAAAATATGAATTTGCATTTATGACACAGTTTGTATTTATTTAAAGCAGATTTCATAGAACAATTGTGCCATGCTCTGTTTCAATGAGAAAATCATATGCATTTTTAAGGGAATGAAATGAATGGATTATGATATCAAGATCAATTCATTTCATCAAACTAATTTTTACAAACAACCTGAAGACATGATAATGTCACCATTTACAATGGTGTAAATGAAACAGCCCTATTAATGTCTAGTTAAGTCATAGCATGGAAATCTTATCAATTGTCTAGGAGTTATAGATTATATTGCCGCCTAAGTTATATAGGGAGCAATAAAATCTTTTCATATAGACAGTAAACTAAATGAGAGGAGATGATAATGCATTGTTCTTTGTGAAATACAACTCATTTAATTTTACCCACTACACGTGTGTCATAGGAACAAGTGTCAACTCGAAGGTTGTGGGTTTGAGCTCTGGGCACATTTGTGGAGTATTAGTAGTTGAGTGAAGCCCAACGCAAACCTGCAGGATATTGCTTAGTGGATGGGGAAAGCCCAGCCCATGGTGGGTGGAACTAGTCCCCAGGAAGGTGACTAAAATGGAGGGAACTGTTTGAGAAGAGTAGGTGTCCTTGTGCAAACTTGCCCAGACATGTTGGTCTGTCAAATAAGGATTGCCCCTCTGTCAGTTGTTAGGTGGATAAGGTGTGGCCAGTTCCCTTGGCCCTTTAGTGATGGTGTGAGTGGTGTGAGCTCACCTGTTAAGCTGGACCGAGTACTGTGTCCAGACTACCATAAGAGAATGAACCCCTTGTTCCTTTAAGCTGTGTTTGGTGGTGATTTATCAGTAGCCATGCAGAGTAGCTGCAACAAGGAGAAAAGAGACTTTTAAAGCATTCCAAATGTAATGAAGCAAAATCAGGTGAGTCATTTCATGTACTCAGTTCTCTCACTTGCTTCCAGTGTAGTTCATCCTTGAATTAACCACCATTATTTTAATGCCCTTACTAATGCAAGCCGCCTTTGGCAAAGGTATTGAAAAATATATAATAATCGGTGTTCTTCATGATACAAGATTTCTGTTGGGAATTGTTTCTTTACAGATGAAGCATTTTTTTTTTCCATTGAGGGATTTCTGCCATAATTAGAAAAATGATGACCTAAACCCTAGTGGAAAGATTTTAGTTTAATTGGTATTCATTTGTGTCAGACGAGTCCATAGAGAAAAGCAGGAGCCACTATTTTATTGAAGTTAAATTGCTAACTGTGGAATGAGTAAATCATATTCTAACTTAAATATCTGAAATGAATGGTCCACTTGATTAATTTTTTAATAGGAGCCACTCTTGTGACAATAACTGAACAAATCAGTAGAATAAAAATGTTAAAACTCTTCATGTGAAAATATAGATTCACAAGGTCACTATGAAGCCCGTCATGTTGTATGATGTATATTTGCTAAAAGAATTTTTTAGAAAAAAAAAGAGGGGCTGAAGATGTGGCTCAGGGGTTAAGCCTCTGCCTTGCAGGCAGAAGGTCCTGAGTTCGGATCCTGGACCCCATGTATAGACACTGGGCGGAAGCAGGGGCGGTCTTTGTTTCTGGTTCTGGTAGGGTGGAGCCTGTGATTCCTAGGGCAGAGTAAACAAGGAGGAGATGGAGGCAGTCCATGGTAGTTCCCGAATTCTTCCGTGGTTATACACACACACACACACACACACACACACACACACACACACACACACAGAGGCACAATTGAATAAATGATAAATAAAAAAATTTTTTAAAAAGAAAAAAGAAAGAAAAGATAGGCACAGGTAAATCTAAAGAGGCAGGAATAAAATTTAAGCAGGCTTAAAATCACATTCATCAAGGAAAATGCATTAATATTGTGAAATTTCTCAAGTTTAAATGGAATGCTTTGTATTTTGGTGATTCTTCACGAGTCTTCATCTCAGTGGTAGATGAGCCCCACTCAATGTCTGCTAATGGCCAATAACACTCATTTGTTTTATTATTTGATTATTTGGTGATCTGTACTGGACAGATGGTGGAGAACTATTGTGTATTTGGTGTGATGTAAACTGGTTAGAACCTTCCTTCCAGAAGCCATAAATGGCCACATCAGACCCCCAGCACCAATTGTGTTTCCATACATTTGTTCAGATTTTACACGTGCATTTGTAACATTTTCACCCCCTATTTCCCGATCCCAGTCACCACTTTTTCCTATTTCAAACTTTCTTCTTCCCTACCCATCGACTTTGTGCTCCCATGTTTTCTGTGCATGTATGTTTTACTAAATCCCAATTGAGTTCCTGCTAATGATGTGTCTCTGCACTTAGAGAAAGGAAATGTAACAGAGGGCATGTAACTGCAGAACATTTTTCCTTTCTGTCCCATCAGCCTTAACCCTGGTTAGTCTCTGAGAGAGATGTGGTACCTCTTGAAAGAGATACCTCTGTAGGAACTGTTAGTCACAGAGATTCTGGAAATGCCAAAACACTCTAGGCTATTGCCATAACTTTGGATGCTCACTAGAACCTAACAGCAAGACCTTATTGCTGAAGTCACAGAACAAGAAGAAATAAACCTGGAAGTGGCCTGAAAGGTCACTTAGTCTTACAGAGTAACTGTCCTATGTAATATGCAAACTGCTAAAGAAGAAATGTCATCGACAGTCTTATCCAGAGAGGAACCCTATGAATCTCAGTGCTATCCTACCTAAGAAAAGATATAGCCACATGACTATTGTGAGAACAACTAGTCACTCTATGATTGGATTTTGGGCTTGCTCATCAGGAGGAATCCCATGAGTAGTTACTGTAGTCCTGGCTGAGAGCCCTTGAAGGGGAGGGACCAGATCCTAGAAGAAAAGCCACTGCTGTAGTCTTGTTAAGCACATATAACAACACACTACCTCAAGCCCATAAGAATAATGTAGTTCTCATCCTGCAGCTAAGAAGATTTCCTCCAATAGAAAGTAGTTATAGAGAATCACAGCTGATATAATGGTAGAATGTAAGTGACAGATGATGTCACAGTTTGAAATGTGTCCCCCACAGTCTCATGTATTTGGGAAGGTCTTGGCACCTTTAAGAGGTGGAACCTTGCTGGAGGAAGGCAGTCAAGAGGTGACCTCCGTGTGGAGTCTGCCTTTGGAGCAAGCCATCTTGCAACTCTCAGTCTGGCAGATGGGAGTGACTTATCCTGACTCCAGCTTCAGCCCACCAGCCATGCTGCCTCTGCCATGAAAAAGTCTTTCTCTTCTCTGGAACTCTAAACTGAATAAATCTTCCTTTCTTCCTTCAGTTGTTTGACTTTGAATATTTTCTCACAGCAATGCACAAGAGTAACTACCACAGAAGAGTATTCAACTATAAACAGGACATCCAAATTTCTCCCATAGCCCTACACCAAAGTCCAGGGTACATGAGGGAAGGAAGTACAGAAAGAAGGTGAGAATGGGCTACAGAGATGGCTCAGGGGTTAAGACACAGCCTTGAAAGCAGAAGGCCCTGAGTTCAGATCCCAGGTCCCACATAAAATAGGCAGAATAGGGGGAAGCCTGAGTTTCTGGGCTTGGTGGACAGGGCCTGGGAAATCCTAGAGCCAAACAAAATAAGGAGGTAGAAGCAATTCAGGATGATTCCCAAAGTCACTCTTTGCCCTCCACAGGGACACATAGTGCTCTCTGATACACACACACACACACACATACACACACACACACACACACACACACACACAAATGAAATACTAAAAAAGAATGTGAAAGCTATATTAGGGGGAGGAGCACAGATACATACTACCACCCCTAGGCCATGAAACCAATACAACCACGAATGCACTGCAACCATGTTCACATGGCCAAGACCTGCACAAGAGTGGAACCTAAAATGTGGCAGAATGACGAGAGAGGCACTCATATGATCCTACGTCCACTAGAGGGATGGATCGCTGATGGTCAAAGCTGGTCACAGGAAGTGGTCCCACAGTCAACAGTGCTACCCCACCTTAAAATAATGCCTGTGCCACAGCAGATGCCCAGATACCAATAAGAACAGACACACCTAATTGGGACTCATACTTAAGAAGGCAACACTGTGCTAGAAGGGAAGTTTGGCAGGAAGAAATCTTCCAGGGACAGAGGGACACCAAGATGGGGTAATGTGGTAATGTGGAGGGGGATTACAATAAAAATTGCAGTGGAATTGTAATTTAATTTTTTTAAAAAATCACAAAGAATAAAAAAGAAACTAGTGTGAATTAAGTTTATATTTATGTTTAGATTCAAATTAACTAAAAGAGGGCCAGAGAGATGGTTCAGGGGTTAAGCCTCTGTCTCAGAAGCAGAAGGTTCCGAGTTTCAGATCCTGAATTCCATGTAAAAGTGCCAGGACGAAATGATAGTGGCCTGTACTTCTGGTCCTGATGGATGGAGCCTGGGAAATCCCAGAACAAGCAAAACCAGGAGGTAGAGCAATCCAGGGTGATACCCAAAGTCACCCCTGGGCCTCCACATGGACACACAGTGCCTTCCAACACACACACAGACACACACACACGATAGATAGATAGACAGATAGATAGATAGATAGATAGATAGATAGATAGATAGATAGATAGATAGATAGATAGATAGATGTTTAAAAATGAGAACAAACCAAAAAAGTTAACTACAAGAATTTTGTGTCTATTGTTAAGGAGAATAGTGCTTTCATCTCTAGACCTATGAGTTTTTGTGCTTATGTGTTTACTCTGTGACATAAAATACAGAGCAGAAGCTATAAGCTCAAAATACAATTAGGTTTCTATGAATCAGACTGTCCCTCACACAAGAGATAATTTCCTCCCTGAGAAGGATAATAATTTGGATGATGTCTCTTTAAGGTCAGTTTTAATTTTTGTAATCACTTATGAGTCTAATAGTACGATAAGCAGTTTTAATTTTTGTAATCACTTATGAGTCTAATAGTACTATAATGAAAGAGAAATTTTAAAAAGGAACCTTTAGTATATTGCTACTTACAGAAATGGTTAGACTTGGAATTCAAGTCTACAGAATTAAAATGAATCTTTAAAGAGTTTAGACTGCTTTTAAGGTTAATGTGTAAGAAAAAAGCAACTGTTCTTATTCAAAATGTATATTAAGTACAGTATAGCATATGCTTTTATTTTTATATGAGTTTGTTAGTAAACATTGCTAAATATGACTTTCTTAAATATATCTTTATTTACTGATAAAATAAGCTTGTATTATCTTTAAATAATCTTCAGAATATATGTATGCCTTCTAAATTTCATCATTATCCTGACAAAATTTTTATCAACTGCATTTATGTTTTGTAGGGTGAGTATAGTTTTCCATAGCCTTAGGCAAATTAGACATTTGGATTAATATCAGATCAAACTCATTATGAGAGCCAGGCTCAGGTTCCCATTAATTTGTAACAAATACCTAAGATAAATCAACTTAAGAGAAGAACAAATATTTTCAGTTAGAATTTTAAATGTTTTACTCCATGATCTCTTGACCCATTGTTTTCGAAACGTGGAGAAGCCATCATCCATTGTGGTGTGAACACATGGCCCATGCAGCCGCTCATCTCAAGGCAGCTGAACAATGAAGGAGAGAGGACAGAGCAGAGTTGCAAAGTCCAACTGTGTATGTGGGGGGGGGTGCATATCAGAGGGCACTGTGTGTCCCTGTACAGGCTCAAAGATGACTTCAGGAATCATTCTGGATTGCCTCGACCTCCTCTTGTCTTCACTCTGGGATTTCCCAGGCTCCATCCACCAGAGATGGAAGTGTAGGCCACTGACCTTTCTCCCTGGCATTTTATTTGGGACCTGGAATCTGAACTTAGGTCCTTCTGCTTGCAGGGCAGAGTCTTTCTTTTTCTCTGAACATATTTTTAATAATTTTATTTATATTTACTTATTTTATGGGCAAGCACCTGTGCATGTGTGTGTATGTATGTGTGTGTGTTTATCAGAGGATATTGTATGTCCCTGTGGAGGCCCAAAAGCGACCACTTCACCTTTCATTAAATTCCACTTCTTAAAGATTCCACCACTGAAAGAGCTAGACAGGATCTTCTAGACATTACTGCTGCTGTACCCAGGAACTCACAGCATACACAGAGACACACACACAGAGATACATATACACACACACACAGATACACACACAGACACACAGAGACACATATACACAAATACACACACACACATACATGTAAAAAATAAAAAGATAAATTAAAAAAGAAAACAAATTAACTACAAGATTTTTGTATCTATTGTTAGGGAAAATAGCTTTCTCATCTCTAGACCTATGAGTTTTTGTGCTCATGTGTTTACTCTGTGGCATAAACTAGAGAGCAGATGCTATAAGCTCACAACACAGTTAAGTTTCTGTCAAACAAAGTGGCCCTCACACAAGAGATGATTTCCTCCCTGAAAAGGGCAATAATTTGGATTCTATCTCTTTGTGTACCTTTTCCATGAGGCCTATCAATATTTTACCATGGGAGAGCAAGTGTCAAGAGATATTGCCCTGCCGGATAGACTATGGAGGACTAATGCCAGATGGGGGAATAATGGCTACTTTCTTCAGTGGTCTGCCACACTCCATAGTGTGCCCAGGAGATCAGGCAACTCGGATGACACTCAATGAGCCTCACATGCACAAGGACAGACAAGTAGGGGGAACATTGGTTGGAAAGAAGGTTTGAAGTGGGAAAAGGAGGTGGCTGTGGGGTCAGGTAATAAGGGATGAAAATGACATAAATTCATTATATATGTGTATCCACCTGTCAAATAACATTTTTTCAAGTTTCTGGGGCTGGAGAAATGGCTCAGGATTAAGACTCTGCTTCGCAAGCAGAAGGTTCTGAATTCAGATCTTGGACGCCATGTTAAAAACACCAGAGGGAGGCCTATACTTCCAGCCTGGTGGGCAAAGCCTGGGAAATCCGAGAATGAAGCAAAAAGGAGGTAGAAGGAATCCAGGAAGATTCCCTAAGTCACCCTTGAGTCTCTACAGGGACACACAATGCCCTCCAACACACATGAAAGTAAGCAAGGAAGGAAGGGAGGGAGGGAGGAAGGAAGGGAGGGAGGGAGGAAGGGAGGGAGGGAGGGAGGAAGGAGATAGAGAGGGAGGGAATAAGAAGGGATGGAGGGATGGAGGGGAGGGAAAGAGAAAGAGAGAGAAAGAAAGAAAAAGAACGAAAGAAAGAAAGAAAGAAGAAAGAAAAGAAAAGACAACATAAAAAGAAAAGGACAGAAAGAAGAAAGAGAGAAGAAAGAAAGAAAGAAAAGAAAAGAAAGCAAAAGAAAGAAAAGAAAAGAAAGAAGAAAGAAAGAAAGAAAGAAAGAAAGGGAGAAGGAGGGAAAGAGAAAGAAAAGGAAGGGAGAAGGAGGGAAAGAGGGAAGAAGAGAGGAAGGGAGGGAGGGAGGAAGAAGGGAGGAAGGAAGAAAGGAAGGAAGGAAGGAAAGACTTAAATTCTAAAAAAAAAGTAAGTTTACATTGCCTCCCAATAACACCAAGCTGAGGAACAGACTCTCTGGAAGACATTCCAGTCCAAATTGGAGTTTGTAGTGAATTATTATTTTTTAATATTTATTTATTTATTCATTTATTTGTGTGTGTGTGTGTGTGTGTGTGTGTGTGTGTGTGTGTGTGTGTGTGTGTCAGAGGGCACGGTCTGTCCCTGGAGGCTCAAGGGTGACTTCTTTTCCAGGCTCCACCGGCCTTACAAGCAGAAGGTCCTGAGTTTAGATCCCAGGTCCCACATAAAAATGCCAGGTGAATTACTTTTAAGTGAAACAGGATACAGAAAAAAATTACAAAACATAATCTGAAACTGATATGCACTTGTTTTCTTTCTTTTTCACATGTTATAAGGTCCTTGGCCCTATGTGTGGAGATGGGATTTTGACACCTTGTAGTGTATAGATGTAGGACTGCACAAATTGCACGTGTATAAGTTTTGTTACTCTGCTTAAATTCTAATGTATGCTATTTCTCAACTATTTAACTCCCAGTTTTTTCTGTGAAATAGAAATTTATTGTTTTGGTAACAAGATATAGTTTATGCGATTGGTTAAAACTAAAATAAAATAGACAACGAGGAAGAAATATATCTGGGTGTGTAAGACAATGTTTGTATTTTTGTTTATGAAAATTAAAAATATTTTTCCTTTACAATGTACAGTATCTGAGTGTTTCAGAATGTAAAAAAGTTACAGATTTTCCAAAAAAGAAATTTCATTTTTCATAGTTTTGAATACTGAATCTGAAAGACATAATAAAACGTGTTAACATTTTGCCCAAGTTGAATTCAGTTTTTATGGAGTTGTTCATGATTTTTTTTAAAAAATGTGAAATTTTATTGCCTATACTACAGTAATACAAAGCTAGAATTTAGTTCTCTCTATTCGTTATGGTTTGAAATGTGTCCCCCACAGTCTCATGTGTTTGGGAAGGTCATGGCACCTTTAGAAGGTGGAGCCTTGCTAGAAGAAGTCACAGTAGATTAGTGCCACCCTGCTTCCAAGCAAGGCCTGTTCTTGTAACTGGCACTGTTGTAACTCTCAGTCTCTAAGATGTCTGCAGTGATTTAGCCTGCCTCTAGTTTCTGCCAGCCCACCATGCCTTTTCCACCATGAAAGACTGTTTCTCCCCTCTGGAACCATAAACTGAATAATCTCCCTTTCTTCTTTAAAACGCTTGGCTTTGGGTGCTCTCTCACAGCAATAGAAAAAAGTAACTAGTACCCTACTCAAATAATACATCGCAGTGGGGTAGACAGAGCATTGGAATAGGATATAAAACCCAGAAACAGATCCCCATAAATATGTCCAATTATCAACAAAGTAGCAAAAGCAACGGGGTGGTGGGAAGATAGCCTTTTCATTTGTTTTCTGTACTGTGTGTGTGTGTGTGTGTGTGTGTGTGTGTGTGTATCAGAGGGCCCTGTGTGTCCTTGTGGAGGACCAAAGGTGACTTCAGGAATCTTCTACCTCCTTCTTACTTCACTCTGAGATTTCCCAGGCTCCACCAACCAGGGCCACAAGTGCAGGCCGGTACCGTTTTTTGCCTGGTGTTTTTAACGTGGCATCTGGGATCTGAACTCAGGACTTTATGCTTTTGAGACCGTCTAAGCCCTGTGCCATCTTGCCAGACTTGAAGATAGCCTTTTCAATAAGTAGTGCTGGATAACTGTGCATGCATCCAACAAATAGCAAGCAGTCACCTAAACTTCATACCTCATGTATTAGTTAGGGTTCTCTAGAGTCACAGAATTCACAGAACGAATATATATATATATATATATAGGAAATTATTGAGTTGGCTTACAGATATGGCCGAGGTAGTCCAGCGAAGGCTGTCAGTAGCCCTAGTAGTTCCAACGATGGCTGCCCACAGCTAGTTGCTCAGTTCGGTAGTCAAGTAGGTGCTGGCTGAAGGCTCGAGAAACTCCTGGAGTTTGGAAGGTCGAGGAACCGGGAGCCGGAAGGAAGAACGATTCCTAGCACAGCTGCAAGAAGGGATCTGTTCTCCTTGGTGGCTTCTTTTTATAAGAATCCTTTGAGAGCTTTGGGTTTGATAGGGTCTAGGGCGTGTACTATCCTTTCAAGTAGTCTCAATTGATCCTTTTCCAGAGGTGTCTCAGCCCAGCTTAGTTAATACCCTGTGTGTCAAGTTGACACCCAGGCTTAACTCTCACAAGTCCACCCCTGTCAACTTGACACCAAATCACATTTCTTAGGCCATTAAAAATTCTCCAAATAAAAAGTAAGATTCATAGCTCCGCCTAACATAATATAGCTATCCACGTAAACAACCGCACACGCATTATTTTCCAAGATCAATGACAATGCCCTTTGAGAATCCTTAGTCTTAGTGTCCCCCTAAACACATTCATAATGTAGATTACAGCATTTCATCTCATAACTACAGATTAACATATTACATTACATAAATATCTTCTTAGAGTATGTGCACATGCCAAGTCTATTCTTGACAGTCTAGCCAGAGGCACTCATGGCAATTATATCCTGTTTCTGTAACTGGTTTCGTGGCCTTAGGTGGTATTTATAACTACCTTCTTCTACTACCCATTCTGTATTTCCTTCACCTCAGCAAGTACTTCTGCAGGTCTGGCTCTTTACCTGGAGGGGTTATCCTACCTTCATTCCTGAAGGATCTGGACCATTTACTGTCTTTCCTGTGTTGGGTTGCTGTAAATTCCATTGCCTTAATCACAGGACATGGTAATACCAGAGAACGCGCCTAGTGGGTCTCCTGCACTCCAGACTATTCTTCCTTACCACCATTGTGGAGAACCAGTCCAATTTCTCCTTGGTGGTCTGGGTCAATCACCCCTCCTAATACTGTATTCCTTTCTTAGCCTGTTGGCTCAAGGGATCAGAAGTCCAAAATAACCAGGAGGAAGCCTTAGCTTCCAGTTCAAAGGAATGTTGCTGTGTCTCCTGGCAGAAGCATTCCTGCTTTGGACTCAAAACTTCTAAGCCAGTAGAATACAGGCTTGCGGGAACAGGAAGCAAGAATTTTCCTAATGGGTCACTAGGAGTGATAGTAAGAGGAGCTATTCCTGTTTCCACCCTTGATTCCTGGACCCGTGAATCCGGCTATAGGAACATACCATATATTGGACGCTGGTTTAAGGCATTATACTGCCTTCTGGAGAATTCTGCCCCACCCTCCAGACTATTACCACCTAATTGACGCTGTAATTGTGCCTTTAAAGGCCATTCCACCGTTCTATCAAGCCAGCTGCTCGGATGGTGGGGAAAAATGGTATAGACCAATGAATCCATGGTCATGAGCCCACTGCCGTACTTCTTTAGCTGTGAAATGAGTTCCCTGGTCAGAAGCAATGCTTCTGTTGGAATTCCATGACGGTGGATAAGGCATTCTGTAAGTCCCTGGATGGTAGTCTTGGCAGAAGCATGACTGCAGGAAAGGCAAATCCATAACCGAATAGTATCTTATCCCAGTAAGAACAAAGCGTTGCCTTTCCATCTTGGAAGTGGTCCAATGTGTCAACCTGCCACCACGTTGCTGGTTGGTCACCCCGAGGAATGGCTCATATCGAGGACTCAGCGTTGGTCTCTGCTGCTGGCAGATTTGGCACTCAGCAGCAGCTGTAGCCAGGTCAGCCTTGGTGGTGGAAGTCCATGTTGTTGAGCCAGCATCTAACCTCCATCTCTGCCACATGTCCACTTTGTTCATGGGCCCATTGGGCAATGACAGGATGGCTGGAAAGAGGCTGACTATCCAGAACGGGTCATCTTATCCACCTGATTATTGAATGTTTTCTCTGCCGATGTCCTCTTTTGATGAGCATTTACATGAGACACAAATATCTTTGTGTCCTTTGCCCATTGGGAGAGATCTATCCACCTGCTTCTTCCCAGATATCTTTCTCGCCATTTTCCAATTATGTTCCTTCCAAGTCCCTGACCATCCTGCCAAACATATGGCTCAGCCCATGAATCAGTATACACGTCGCACATCTGACCATTTTTCCTTCCAGGCAAAGTGTACACCATGTGCACTGCCCGAAGTTCTTCGCCCACTGTGAAGATTTCCCTTCTCCACTGTCCTTTAGGGTTTATGCGGAAAGGGTTGCAGCGCTGCAGCTGTCCACTTCTGGGTGGCACCGGAAATAGCGAGCAGCACCATCAGTGAACAGGCCCTAGTCTTCTCTTCTTCAGTTAGCTGATCATAAGGCACCCCCAGGAGGCCATGGTGCATGCTTGGAACAGGCATTGCAACAGGTTGGGGAACTAGGCATTTGGGCAACTTCTTCATGTAGCTTACTTGTGCCCTCAGGCCCGCTCGGGCCCTGTCTCGTATGTACCACTTCCATTTGATAATAGATTGCTGCTGTGCCCGTCCAACTTTATGGCTTGCTGGGTCAGATAACACCCAACTCATGATGGGTAACTCAGGTCGCATGGTAACTTGGTGACCAATGTCAGACGTTCAGTTTCCACTAAGGCCCAATAACAAGCCAAGAGTTGTTTCTCAAAAGGAGAGTAATTGTCTGCAGATGATGGCAGGGCCTTGGTCCAAAATCCCAAGGTCTCTTCTGTGATTCACCTAGTGAGCCTGCCAGAGACTCCAAACAGCATCTCTATCGCAACAGACACTTCCAATACCATTGGGTCTGCTGGATCATATGGTCCAAGTGGCAAGGCAGCCTGTACAGCAGCTTGAACCTGTGAAGAGCCTTCTCTTGTCTGGGCCCCACTCAAGCTGGCAGCTTTCCAGAGTTACTGTGTATATGGGCCTAAGTAACACACCCAAGTGAGGAATGTGCTGCCTCCAAAATCCAAACAGGCCACCAAACGCTGTGCTTCTTTCTTAGTGGTGGGAGGGGCCAGGTGCAACAACTTATCCTTTACCTTAGAGGGGATATCTACATGCCCACACCACTGAACTCTAAAAATTTTACTGATGTGGAGGTCCTTGGATTTTGGTTGGGTTTATTTCCCATCCTCTGTTGCGCATATGCCTTACCAACAAATCCAAAATGCTTGCTACTTCCTGCTGTGCCCTGGAGCCAATCAGCATAATATCATCTATATAATGGACTAGTGTGATACCTTGCGGAAGAGACAAGCGATCAAGATCTCTGCGAACCAAGTTATGGCATAGGGCTGGAGAATTAATATACCCTTGAGGTAACACTGTAAATGTATAATGCTGGCCTTGCCAACTGAAGGCAAATTGCTTCTGATGATCTTTATGAATAGGTATGGAGAAAAAAGCATTTGCAAGTCAATAGCTGCATACCAAGTACCAGGAGATGTGTTGATCTGCTCAAGCACGAAACCACATCTGGTCAGCAGCTGCAATTGGAGTCACAACTTGTTAAGTTTGCGATAATCAACAGTCATTCTCCATTATCCATCTGTCTTCTGCACAGGCCAAATGGGAGAGTTAAAAGGAGAGTGGTCGGAACCACCACCCCTGCATCTTCAAGTCCTTTATGTGGCACTAATTTCCGTAATTCCTCCAGGGATACGATACTGTTTCTGATTCACAATTTTCCTTGGTAGAGGCAATTCTAAAGGCTTCCATTTGGCCTTCCCAACCATAATGGCTCTTACTCCACATTTCAGGAACCAATGTGAGGGTTCTGCCAACTTCTAGTATATCTATTCCAATTATACATTCTGGTACTGGGGAAATAACCACTGGATGAGTTCGGGGACCTACTGGACCTACTGTGAGTCGAACATTACCAAAACTCCATCAATCACCTGACCTCCATATGCCTACTTTAACTGGAGGGCCACTATGCTTTTTAGGGTCTCCTGGAATCAATGTCAACTCAGATCCAGTATCTGTAAACCCCGAAATGTCTGATTATTTCCTTTCCCCAATGCACAGTTACTCTAGTGAAAGGCCTCAGGTCCCTTTGTGGAAGGACAGAAGAAAGACTAATATTAAAGCTTTTTGCTGTGGTATCAAGGTCCTTCCTTAAAGGGACCCGGCCTCCCCTTATTCAAGGGGTTCTGGATCTGTAAACTGGCTCAAGTCTGGAAATTGGTTGACAGGCCGTGATTCTCTGCTACTACGAGTAAAGGCAGCTTTTCCTTCATTTCTGTTAGAATTTTTCTGCTTGTACAGGTCAAATAAGAACTTGTAGGCTTCTTATCTATTTTACTTTTGGGGACACCATGGTTAATTAGCCAATGCCAAAGGTCTAAGCGAGTGAGACCCTCATAAGTACTGTTCTGTCTAGGCGCACATTATGGTTAGTACGCTTACTTTGCCATTGGCGATTCAATGCTGGCACTTGGCCCCTACTACTCCTCGATCCACCTAGGCCATTGAATTTAGTCTTCCACTGGCGGGCAGCATCTCCCATTGTTAGTGTCTGGAACAAGGAGAGAGCACATGATAGGAGCCTTCATATTTGGTGCTGCCCCTCTCACCAATTTATTAAGTACATTTCTGGTAAAGGCATGTCATCTGGATTCTCCCATTGAGAATTGGATTTTAAAGAACGTATCCAGTCAAGCATACCAATTTCCCTGAGCCTCTTAATCCCATCGTCAACATTAGCCAGGAATGTCTGGATCTCTATGTTCCTTCTCAGAAGGCCAAACTTTGATAAATACTTCAGCTACCCACTCGATAAACTCTTGGCACCATTTTTAACTCTATGGTAGCAGTGTTAAACCTAGAATCTCTACTCAATGGGCCCATTTCTGTGAACTCACTTTTATCCAGTTTTATGCTCCTTCCACCAGTATCCCACAGCCTTACAATCATTCCCAGGGGTTCCCCAGATTGTGCTTAAACGTGTTACAAAAGTCATGAAGTTCTTTAGGAGTAAGCGCACCTCCTCATGGACCACACTTTCTATTTCACCTTTAGGAGCCTGTTTAGCCTTGAGCCTAGTTATAGGCCTGGAAGCAATCCCAGGTGGCGTGATGTAACTTCCGTATTTACTCGTGGCAAAGGTGAAAACGGCACTTCTGTAGAGGGTGGGTGTGGGATTCATCCTCTGCTAAGGGTGGGGGACCATTTCCTCGGGCGGAATAAATGCACCAGAAGTTGAGGGTTCAACATTCTCGTCCTCATCATCAGTGTGGTCTTCCCACACATTAGCATCCCACTTTTCAGGATCCCATCTTTACAATCAGCGCTTTTACTTTAACCGCCGACAACTTTCGAGGCTGGGAATTTAATTTCGTTGTAACTCAGCCACTCTATATCAAAGTTTGGGTTTGATTTTCAGCATTCGAGCCCTATTGCTACTGGAGAGAAGATTCTCTTCTAGGGCACACTTAGAAAATTCTACGTTTTTTATGCGCTTTCTGAGTTGGATAATTTCCTCGCTGAGATCTTCCTTTCCTTTTAGTTTATGAGAGATGCTAGGAATAACCAGCCAACATCATCATTTTCCTTATTCTTACTCATTTTTTGTAAAGTTCCATATACGGAATCGCTGAGCTTCTCAATCCTCGCAAGAGGGGCATCAAGACTGTTCAACACACCTACGTTTACCAGTTCTAGAAACCGCTCACTCCAACAGTGTCCTCCATGCCACCAGGGGAGTCTTTAGCCACTGGCACTGGGTCAACAAGCCAACTCCAGAAATCAAAACTTGCCAGTAAAATTCATTCTTACAATTCTGCTTCTCTAGAACCACTTCTGGTACCAATTTCTGTATTAGTTGGGTTCTTAGAGTCACAGAATTCACGCGAAATATATATATATATATAGGAAATTATTGAGTTGGCTTACAGATATGGCCGAGGTAGTCCGCGAGGCTGTCAGTAGCCGCAGTAGTTCCAACGATGGCTGCCCACAGCTAGTTGCTCAGTTCGGTAGTCCGTAGGTGCTGGCTCGAAGCTCGAGACCTCTGGAGTCTTGGAAGGTCGAAGGAACCGGGCAGCCGGAAGGAAGAACGATTTCTAGCCACGCTGCAAGAGGGATCTGTTCTCCTTGGCTTCTTTTTATAAGAATCCTTTGAGAGCTTTGGAGTTCTGATAGGATCTAGGGCGTGTAACTATCCTTTCAAGTAGTCTCAATTGATCCTTTTCCAGGGTGGTCTCAGCCCAGCTTAGTTAATACCCTGTGTGTCAAGTTGACACCCAGGCTTATATCACACACTCAGATGAAAATTAAATAAAACTGGAAAATTAATGAGGGTCACTGTGATGGCTCAATGGGTTAAGGCATTTGTCCCACAAGCCTAGTACCCTGAAGGCGGATCCCCAGAAGCCCACATGGTGGGAGGAGAGAACCAAAACATGTCCTCTGACCTCCACATCTGTGTCCTAGCATATGCATGCATGCCTGTGAGTACATGCACAAGCAAAACACACATGAGCACATACAGACACAAAGTGAATCAATCAAAGCTCAGGGACATTTGAGGAAGAGGGGGTGGTAAGAGTGTAAGAGCAAAAGGATGGGAGGAGCAATGATTTGCAAGATACTCCACACAAGTTAGGGCCAAAGCAATCATAATTGGACTTTGCATGCCCGGCGCAGTGTCCAACACACTCTTGACCTCACAAAGTCTAGCATCTGCTAAAGGCACCAAGATCCTTGGAGGCAAGGGATTGACAGCCACAGTGTGTTCCTATGCTTAAGGGGAACACAGAAAGGATTCAGGGAAATGCCACTGGGTCCTTGTACATCATCGGAGGGAGGGCCCAGAGGAGAGTCAGGCATGCACAAGAAAGGACTCTGGGAATTGGGGCGGGAGGCACAGGGGGATGGGGAGGGAGGGGTCAGGGGAGGGGCAACAGGGGGTTGGGGGGAGGGGGAGGGGGGAGGGAGGGAACTGGTGTACTTATTAAGTTTGTATGAGCTGAAATAATAATAAAAATGTATTAAAAAATAAAGCTATGATAATGTGTAAAAAAAAATAAATTGCTATAATTTGGGGAAAAAAAAGTGAATCAATCAAAATGTAGAACAAAAGCAAAACTAGATCCCGAACATTAATATGAAGCAAAAACTAAGAAAACAACTTTAGAAAAAGCTGATGGGACCAGCTTTGGTATCTACACCAAGATTACACAAAGTTCTTAGTTAACATAAAATGACATGATTGAGTCCCCAGCATAAGACGGGAAATATGGTGGAAGAGGAGGCAGAAAGAGGGTCAGAACCTAAAGCTCTTCTGAACCTTCTGCACATCACAGGGCTATTGAATCCTGTAGCTATGTGTATTTCCATGAGACCTGCACAAGATTTGTTCTATGAACAATTCACAACCAAGGGGGCCTTACAACTCCCTAAGAGACTGATGTGGGTTAATGTTAATGGATGGGAGACATTTTCTCTCAGGCATACTACCCAGATACATGTATGATCCATGTTTTATCAAGTACTCAGGCACATGCCGTGAGATGCAACCCTGGCAAAATGTATGGACCATACATTGAAAAGTCATGAAAATAAGAGTGGAGTGAGATGGTTTAGACTGGGAAAAGGAGGGATGAAAGGGATTTGGAATTGGTGTTTATCAGAAATTCACTATTCATGTAATAAAATAATATAAAAATGACACAAAAACAATAACTTGCTAAGACTAAAAGTTAATAAATTTTACTTCATTAATATAAAAATTGCTCTAAATGATTCTATAACAAAATGAGGAAGCAATGGCTGTGGGCGATTTGTAATATATGTCCAATAAAGGCTTTGTTTTAAATACATACAAAGTTCTGTCAAAACTTAAAATACAAAGATCCAATTAAGAAAGAAACAAGCAAGGCAGGGCTTCAAATATCTTATTTGTTCCAGCTACTTTGGAGAACTGTAGGAGAATCAAAATTTAAGGTGAGCTGAACTACATAGTTAGCCACCAGACTCCACTTCAGTATAATAGGGCTGGAGAGATGGCTCAGAGTTTAAGAATCTGCCTCGAGCAGAAGGACCTTAGTTCAGATCTAAGTTCCCAGGTAGAAACAAACAGTGTGGACTGCATTTCTGGCCCTGGTGGTGGTGGAACCTGGGAAATCCCAGGCAAAGCAAAAGGAGGTAGAAGCAATCCAGGATGATTCCCAAAGTCACCCTTGGTCCTCCATAGGGGCACACAGTGCCCTCTGATACACATCCACACACACCAACTCACAGGTAAAATAATAGTTTAAAAGAATATAGATCAGTAAAAAAAAGCAGAACAATATCCATGTACTTTCACGAGTATCTCAGATAAAAAGTACATTCCATGAACAGATGCTCCAATCATTTAC